>MJUU01065296.1:38153-73770 GCA_002080025.1 Modiolus philippinarum | reverse complement strand
TGTCAAGCGGTTCTAGAAAAAATCTCCGGAAACCAAACAGTTAACGGACAGACAGACGGACGGTATACCATAATACGTCTGTCTTTCGACGGGTGTATGAAAATCGATATCCTATATGTCCGGAATTAACTATTAAAGAAAATAAAATTATAGACCTTTTCCATGGCCCTTCAACCATAGTGAACATAAAATACCATCAACTTTTATTGATAAATATGGTGGACGAACAGACGCTGGGCGAACTGGTAGATTGCTATGTATTCAGTAAAGTGGCACCAAATGTGGGACATTTCAAGTCAAAAAAAAAAATTCAATTTTAGTCATTTTGAAATGTTTATTAAGTGAATTTTATCATTATTTAAGTTAAATTTTGAAAAAAACTTAAATTATGTCGGACAAACATGGACATTTTCAAACATGAATTCATCAGTTTTACAGCATCAAAACTCAGTAAGTTTTTTAAAGATTTTACACAAGTATTTTTACCCACTTTCATGAAAAAGTGTAAGAATTTTCCAACATTAAGCTTGAGAAATAAAAATAAAAACCTGTTAAAAATCTTGGAGGAACACCATTTTTGTCAGAAAAATGTTGGACGAACAGAGGACAAAATATTGAAATTTATCTCTAATTAGGAAAGCATGAGAAAAATAAAATAACCTGACATCATAAAACTTTCTTAATACCCTAGTAATTCTTTGCCTTTTTATATTCTTTCTAAAAAATAGTAATATCTTAGATTTGACCATAAGGCACGGACCATTTGATTTTCAGGGGAGGGGGGGGGAGGGAGCTGGTATTTTTTGGAAAAAAATTTTCTGGCCCTCACTTTTGATACATTTGGGATACATGACGTGTCAGTATCCCAAATGAAAGTGGACATTTTCAGCTAGATTCACGTCTTCCCGGATTTGACTACCGACTTTGACATTTTCCCGGATTGAATCACTCACAGTGTGACGGGTGCTGTTAACAGAGCAGGACATGCTTACCCTTCCGGACCACCTGATGTCGCTCTCGGTTTGTATGGGAGTTCACACTGTGAGTGCTTAAGTTTTTTGTGTTGTCTAGTTATATTTAAGTTTTGTCTTCGTTACTTATGTCTGTGGTACCGATCTGTCCTTGTCTATGTTTAAATACTGAATGATTACAAAAGCTTTTCAAAATTTATTTTGGTACTGTTTAAGGGTTAGAGAAGTAACACGTACCATGACTTTTAATTGGTTTTGTCTCAGGGTTAGCAAAATACATTAACCAATCAGCTACCTAACAGATCTTTCAAAAACATGTATGCCTCACTTACCGTGTGACGGGTGCTGTTAACAGAGCAGGACATGCTTACCCTTCCGGAGCACCTGATGTCACTCTCAGTTTCACTGGAGTTCACACTGTGAGTGCCTTTGTTCTGAATGTTGTGGTTTCTGGTTCTGTGCTTTGTGTCTGTCTGGCGTCATTGTTTTTGTGTCTAACGTCATTGTTTTCTGTGTTCTCGTTTTTGCCCTGTCTTTGGACTTCGATTTTTGTGAATGTCACCCCTTTGTTCCTTCGGTATTCTACTGCCGTTGTTTTTTGCCAAAAAAAATTCTCTGGCCAGCACCTGGGTTGAAAATAATAATCTGGCCCTGATCCTGTCCATTAGAAAAAAAAGCCCGGCTCAACGAAATTTTCTAGCATTGTGTATATGGGGAAAAAATAATCTGTCCTGCGAAGTGGGCGAAAAAAAGCACTTTGCAATATTTGTAGTAGTATATCAAGCTATGAATAATTCTATTCCTAAACTCAAATTAAAATAATAGCCTCTATTTATGTCTTCTGTTTGTCCAACATTGTCCTTTGTTCATCCAAAAATTACCTATGTTAGACATACCATGGACAAAAATGTCCCCGGTACGGACGTAACATTGGACAAATATGTCGGACGTAACATGCCTGTCTATGTTGGACATATCATGGACAAAAATGTCCCCGGTACTGACGTAACATTGGACAAATATGTTGGACGTAACATGCCTGTCTATGTTGGACAGACACAGGGTTTTATGCTATTTTCTTTTTATTACTTTAAACAGCCAATATTTTTTTGTGGCAGTTGAACTAGAGTGGCAATCTTGTCATGTATATTCTAGTTCTCAACAGAAAAATTGTTTCATCTTTTCAAAAATTGAAAAAAAATCATTGCAATATTCGGACGTAACAGTAGGACAGATATTTCCTAAATAAATTTCAAATTAAATTGTTTCAAAGAAGATAGCCAGTTTGAGTTCATCTATGATCAATCATGGCTAATTACGACCTAAACTCTTCTTCAAACAGTCTTGCTATTCCACTGTGGTAACTATGTCATCACCATGAAACTTACATTTCACATGAATTCAGGACAGACAAAGTTACGTCCAACATGGCCAATTTCAAACATGATTTTTATCCTTTTAATGTTCTACTTTCTACTCATTTTAAAGCTAAAACCATTCTATAAGTATCATTTTAACTCTTAAAAATTACCAAAATTAGTGTATTCTTCAAAGAATCGACAATGGCAGAATTATAAGTTTGGTACTTTTTGGCTGGACATCCCGTTTTGAACATAAAAAAAACACCTAATTTTACTATTTAAATTCCTATAACTTTTTAAGTATTTCACTGTACATTATCAAATTGTGTACGCTATCTCTCTATCATATACTGAATCCAATGGTAACATGATTTGGAGACATAAGACATTGAGGTAAGGCATGAAAAAATTAGAATTTTTGTGGCACATACAAAAGTGACACCTTACCAAATACTTAGCCAGAAAGGCGAACGTGATTGTGGGCAAACGGATCCGGATTCATTATCACCCAAGACGGGAAATTTTATTGGCCACATAATGTGGTAGGACACCCACCAAAGTGAATAATCGAATCGAATGTTATACCAAGGACATTTTGAGACATAGAAAGGTAAAAACAATAAAAGAAGATATAATAAAAATTATAATATAATTACGACCTTTTTCATGACCTTCAACATATAGTGAACATAAACATGATAAAATACCATCAACTTTTATCGATAAATGGACGTGTGCGAATGGACATGATGGACCCTGGACAACTGGGAAAGTGGGGGAACAGACTCGGATTCATTTTCACCAAGACGGGAAATTTTATTGGCCCGCTTTAAGAACCAATTTTCTTTTTTCCCGAAAAATACTATGCTAGGAAAATTTGTTGAGCACCATTTCCTATTGAAAAGAGTGAGGGCTAGACTACTTTTTTCAACCAAGGTGCTAAAGTGGTCAAGCCCTTTGAAAATCAAATGGTTTGTAAATCATGTGCAACACTTGCAATTGAGAGTATTGAATCAAATGGTATAATTGTGCAACACTGTCGTCACTGGAGAGTATTTGAATCCAATGGTATAATTGTTAAATGCTGGAAATAATCACCAGAAAATTATAAGAATAATACAAACAAAAATATATTTAGACAATTGACAAATCATGCAAATAGCGAATAGACTTGAATCAGGCTTTTGAATTATTGAAGCCACAGGGGCTGGTAACAACTACAATATTGATATATATATATACTGGGTTCCATATACATGATATAAGAAGGAGAAGCTTAAGGGGAACAACAGAAGTCCAAAATACATATTTTCTTTTTATGTATACGTATATAAGGGACTCAGTCTACATAAAGGGTGGCAAGACCATTTTAGTGACACCGGTTAGGCCATTTAACTTCGGGAAATTGAGATGGCCCCTTTATAAGACCGGGAATTAGGGATACAAATAACATTGGGACACAGGAGGGGTGTTTTTAGACACGGGAAATTGGGATTTTATGGTGAAATTTAAAGGGATTAGCAAAAATTGGTTTCTTAAATACAATCTTTCGAGATCGGGACTTTTTCGCATAAAATGTCTGAATACAGGGTGGCGAGACCATTTTAGTGATGCCGGGTTAGGCCATTTTTAACTTCGGGAAATTTATAACACCGGGAATTAGGGATACAAATGACATCGGGACACAGGAGGGTGTTCCCTATATACTGGGTCCAATATCAGAAGGAGGAGAACAACGAAAGTCAAAAATACATGTTTTCCTTATTCATATATATGGGACTCGGTCTATCAGATTCGTATGTTTTAATTTAATACCGGCCCCTGAGATTGAAGCTATTTGGAACTCCGAGACTTGGACTATTACGAATCCATTTCCTCAGTTCTCGGAACCGTTCAAGCGCAGGGGCGGTAAGTGCCACAGCCAGTTTGTATTATTTGTGTAAGCATGCACTCACATGCACTATGCAAACTATACCTGATTTGTTAATCCTTATTTTCTAACGTACATTTTCTTTACACGCCTTGGGATGTAGGTCAAGCAGAGATGTTATGAAATGCTGACCACGTGACATAAAAGGTGGAATTGGACAAAATGGAAATGATGTTTGTCGACATTTTCTTTAAATATAAATTGTACTAATCGATAAAAATGCTAAATGGAAGCACGATAATTTGAAGAAAACTGCACATTAATTAAGAAAAATATTTTTTCCAGGAACACATGTCGATCTCTATGAACGACGAAATATGTACATAGGGTCTCTGTGTTAAATTTTGAGGTCCACGACGGGGATATTTTGCAACGCTAACAAAGAAAATTATTATATAAGAGATAATAAGAGATAACTAACATATATCTTCGTAACCATTAATTCATTCATTCATTTATTTTCAAAAGTTCGAACTATAAAAATGTATATGATTATAATGATAGAAAATTATTATAGAAAATTATAAATCTGAAATGATAGACTGTGCATGAAAATGTGATTAGGATAAAGTTTTGATTGTCCTATAAATAGCTTAAATCGAGGGTGGTGACTTATAAATGACAAAATACAGAAGTTTTGAATATAAACTTTCAAAATTTCTGAAATAGTCTATTTGGTCGAAAATGTTAGTTTCAAAATAACAGAAACAATATCTCTTTTCCTGTTAGTAATGATAGTATATTCCTACTTAAAAATTCGAACTTTAGTTCGCCTTAACGAAATTGGGGAGTACTGACACGTCCGCGTCTACATATGCATTGAGTGTATATCTCTGTAACTGTGCATGGAAGGGTCATCAAACCTTGCATGCAGTTGCATCTTGGGCTGACTGACATCCTCCAAGAAAATTGGGTCGCTTTGACCTATATTTTCCTCTTGATTTGCTTCGTTTCAAATTTACATAAAAGTTCAGATCTCAGTCAGTGTACATAGCAGTATAATGTACCCTTGAATATTTATGCATCTCTGATGGTAGGTCAACACTCGGGCAAGATAAGATCACTTTGACTTAAATTTTACGCTTGGTTGATTTACTTTCAGGTTTGTGGACGAGTTCAGATCTCATTCAACATACATGATAAGATGATGAAATCGTGCATATGCATACATCTCTGATTGTTGGTGAGCATCCGTAAAAAGTAGGTCACTTCGGCTCTACACAACTCTGTTCGGGTGGTAGTTTTCTTATTACACCCATTCAGTATACATGGTAAAATAATGTTACCTTGCATATGCATGCATTTCTGATTACCATTCTGTCAGCAACCTGGCAAAATTAGGTAATTTTGACCTATTATTTTAGGCAGTTGCTATTTGTCCGGCTAACCGGATGAATAGTGCCGAGACTATTTGTCCGGCTAGCCGAGTATATAGTGCTTTGCAAGGTATAGTGCAGAGAGCATTTGTTCAGGAGCAGGATGAAGAGTGTTATGACTATTGCTTGAGCTATAAAACTAAAAAGTGATATTAAAAGATATCTTCAGTATCTATATAATAATATTAATATATATAATAATAAAGGTTTTAATAGTTACATATTTTGGCGTACAACGCATTGAAAATAAGTAGAGTTAACACCTAAAGAGAAAATGTTAAAAAAAAATTTTGGCCTAAAGTTGAAAATACATTTTCTGACCCGCAAAATTTCGGGAAAAAAACCTGGCCAGAAATAAGCACCATCCCATTCCCCTGCATAATCAAAGATAAAAATGAAAATTCCAAATAATCCTCTGAACATCTGCGTTATAATTATTATGCAACTGTCAATTCTATGTCAATCATAGAAGCCCAGCAAAATTTATGCAGCGGAGCAGAACTTTAATTTCTCGTTTATTTTCTTTATTATTTCAATTTTCTGGCATATTTATCTTAATCATATGTTTTATTATCCCTTTCTTTAAATAAAAACTTTCTTAATTACATATTTTGTTTTTTCAAGCTGCAAAATTTTAAATAGAATGATGACACTGATACCGCCGCCTGCAGCCCTAATCCCGTTATCACGATCGAGTGATCGGGTTTTTACACGAGCTCCCCGCTGATCCTGCAAATAACACTGCGTGATCAAAAACATACATGCGCACTCTTATAGCCGGACAAATAGTCTTAACATTATTCGTCCGGCTAGCCGGACAAATAGACACTCCGATCAAAAACTGACATGCGCACTCTTGTAGCTGGACAAATAGTCTTAACATTATTCGTCCGGCTAGCCGGACAAATAGACACTCCGATTATTTTAAGCCTGATTGATTTACATTCAAGTTTATGATAAAGCTCATTTCTAAGTCACTATACATATTAGAATAGTGTAGCCTTTCATATGCACGCATCTTTGATGGTATGTCCGCATCCAGGCAAAATTAGGTTACTTTGACCTGTTTCACCGTTGATTGATTTACATTCAAGTTTGCGGACAAGTGTAGATTTCAGTCACTATACATTGTAGGATCATGTTACCTTGTAATTGCAGCTCTGATTGTATGTCAGCATTCATTCAAAATTAGGCAATGTTGACCTTTATTTTAAGCTTGATTGATTTACATTCAAGTTTATGTTGGAGTCCATATCTCAGTCACTATAAATATTACAATAATGTAGCCTCGCATATGCATGTGTCTTTGATGGAAAAACTTCCAGGAAAAACAAGGTAACTTTGACCTATACTTTACGCTTGATTTAAATTCAAGTTTTCGGTTCAGATCTCATTTGCTATACATGGTAGGATAATGTATCCTTGCATATGAATGTATCTCTGATTGAAGGTGAACTTCCTGGCAAAATTAGGTCACTTTGACATATATTTTACGCTTGATTAATTTAAGTTTTCGAACAAGTATAGATCTCAGTCACTATACATTGTAGGATCATGTAACATTGCATATGCAGCTCTGATTGTATGTCCCTTTCGGGCAAAATCAGGCCATTTTGACCTTAATTTTACGCTTGATTGATTTCCATCCTGTCAGCATCCTGGCAAAATAAGGTCATTTTGACCTATATTTTACGCCTGATTGATTTACATTCAAGTTTATGTTGAAGCTCATATTTCAGTCACTTTACATATAAGAATAGTGTAGCCTTGCATCATTGATGGTATGTCCGCTTGGTTTATATTTTACGCTTGATTAATTTAAATTATAGATCTCAGTCACTATACATTGTAGAATCATGTAACCTTGCATATGCATGCATCTCTGATGGTATGTCAGCATCAAGGCAAAATTTTGTCACTTTGACCTATATTTTCTGCTTGATTGATTTTTACATTCAGGGTCTTGGTCGAGTTCATATCTCGGTCACTATACATAATAGGATAATGCAACCTTGCATATGCATGCGTCTTTGATTGGTATGTCAGCATCCAGGCAAAAGTAGGTAATTTTGACCTTTATTTTACTCTTGATTGACTTACTACCAAGTTCATGGAAGAAATGGGATTTCAGTCACTATACATGATAGGATAATGTTACCTCGCGTATGCATGCATCTATTACTGTGACAATGTGCAATAACGACGTGAATTTTGTAATTGTTGATTACCTATGTTTTATGACTAATTATATGAAATAATAAATTTGAAATGATAGATTTTATAAGTTTTGATTTTCCTATAAATAGCTTATACAGAAGGGTGTCATTTATAAATTAATAACAAAATACGGAAGTTAAACTTCTGTATTTTGAATTTAAATTTTCTTTTTCCAGATAAGCGTGAAACTTCATGAAAACCACACTTATGCCAAGCCATGTCCTTAACCATTTTTGCTTTTTCTTTTAGATTTCATTGGTTATTTGATCTCATATAGCTTTAATGCATTATTTGGATTGGCTCTTCCAATTTGATTTGTACTGAGGAGACAGAAATTGTCGAAATTGCCATCTACAAAAGGAAAACTCATAGTTACTTTTATAGTTAGATAGATTTATTTGATTAAATATCAATACATTAGTATACAAAAGTAAAAAAGCAATATTTTAAAACAAATAAAATACAAAAACATTTGTACTGTATTAAAATGTATAGAGTTTTTATTAGGGATAACCAATGAAAGTCATGCGACTTATCTCCAGTGGGGTCCCATTATTAAAATTACGTATTTAATTAAAAAGTAAAATCAAGATTTTGGCAGGGTTTTTTAGCAAAGAAAGCGTATTTTATTATGAATAAAAATTACATACTCTATATTGAAAATAACCTTTTAAGACACTGTACTTAGTTATTTATGCAAATGTTATGAGTCGTTGGTAGTAAGAACCAAACAAATCAAAATGTGAACAATGTGATTGAATATCTTTTGTTTTATTGAAAAAGCCAAGAACATACACATTGTAAACTTGAACCTTAAGAAACTAATCGAAACCCGAGTATTGTTTAATAGAGCAAAGATAACAGGAAACATTTACAATGTCCGAAAATTACAATCACATGCCACAATCTACGAAGGAACTGCCCAAGAAATACATGTAAGGTGGGTAAAAAAACACTATTTTGATGTTCCATAATTTTTAATTGAGGACAATTTTAGTAGGACCTTTTTTACAATCGATATTATAATTATTGCTCTCTTATTGGCATCTGTCCTAGGCTTCGAAGTACTGTTTACCAAGCAATGTTGAAATACAATATAACTGAAAAGCACAGCACCCTCCAGATACTTAAATAATATAATGTTAGAAATTTGAAAGGCGTCATAAACGGTCTTTAAGAATACATGATTGAAATGAAATCGAAATATAATCAATGTGCACTTTAATTAATACACATTTGAAAGCAATTATCATATTTATTAATTTGGTTGTAATTGTATGAAACAGGTCACAGTATCACTATAATCCATTGACCACATGACCTCCATACAAACTAAAACATCTCTTACCATGGTGTCACGTGCCGTATGTTATGCAAATGTATTATTCCACGTCGTGCCAAAACAAAAATTGGTTCGTATGAGGGGAGCTAGGTTTCGAAAAGACAAAAATCTAGTAACCTCTGTTATTAAAGCTTCACAATGGAAAGATTGCAAAGGTTAACACTATCTGACACACATCATAATCAAACCTTCACAAAGGATATGGCTTGGCTTGACTTAAAATATTAATAGCAAATCCGAATTCGCAAATTTGAAAAAAAAAATTGCAAAACAAGCGTTTCAAAAAAAAAAAAAAAATCATGAATATTATGAAGATATTTAAATAAAGGTAGAGATATTTATTTAGTAGAAATGCCGTAAATATGTGTTCGATACAAACTACTTTAAGGAAACTGAACCACGCTGTTTTTGTCAGTCAATAAATTAATTGTTGGCCATTTGAAGTAAAAGATAATACACTGGAATCGAAAAAATTTGTGGTAGAGGTGAATATATTTATGTTTTACCACAGGTTTCAACCTTTATTTCTGTCGGTAGAGTTACAGTATTTGGCATGATAATCATACATTGAATTCCTCATGAAAATAGTTTTTCTTACCTCGTCATTGTAAAGGAATTAACAAAAAAGTTAAAGATATCAGGTACATCAGTAACAATCAATGAAAAGACCAGTTTCATCTTTTGGCAGTTATGTTTTTTCTATACCTTATACAACCCTTCCGCATTATTTGATTAAATCCGAATATGGACAACTTACTAAATGATCTTTTAAGTTTTCTGGGCTTCAGTTCATTTGTTGTTACAAAAAACATGGATTCTTCTCCAATATAACTTGCAACAATCTGTGTTCCTGTACTTTTAATGATATGCTTCTGAACCTCTTACTAGACAACATTTATGTTCGTTTTGGTACAATTATCATTAGTTCATTGTAATTCCCATGTGGGCTAATTGTGCACCTCTCAATAAAGACCTCTTCCTGTTCTGTTATGAACGGTATTTCATGAACTAACTTCAAATTGTAACGTACATACCAGTGATAACATTATTCAATTTTCAGTAATTACAGCAGGTACATTGACAATATTCTTAATATTGATAATCCCCAGTTTTTATATTATGTCGACATTATTAACCCACAAGAACTGAAACTTAATTAAGAAAACATTGATTCTAAATACTGCTCAATGTAAAATATATGATAAAAGTAACGATTTTGATACCACCATAACTAATATTCATTTTCGACGGCAACGTTCATATATATCCCAACTTGTACGATTCGCACGAGTTTGTTTAACTCTTGACGACGTTAATGAACATTATCTTTCTATAGCATCATAACTTTTACACAAGGTTATGTGTTTTCATAAATTTGTAAATACTTTATACAGAAGATTTGTTTAAAAGGAGATATGAACATTTGATTTCTAAATATGGCATGACTAACAAACACCAAGGCCATTTCTCATCCTCAATTTTAAACGTAAAAATGCCAAGAATAAAAAAACGTCAAGTAAAAATAGGATGTAACTTACATTTACATTCTTTGCGTAATAGTGGACATCGCCAGGATACTCTTCGCGAATCCGTGAAATTGGCATTGGGGGTCAAATGACCTGAGGATTTCACACGTATACTGGCCTCTGACTGATATTGCCAATGTCTGCTGAAATACTTAACGACTTTACCAAACAATAAGGGAAGTTTGATGTTTCTTCTGTTACAACTAGTGTTTTCCAATAAACCAGGCTCCTTGAGGTAGCTAGCAGTTTTAGCGACAAGTACCAATCTTTCTTAATAACGTTTTTCCCATTCTTTTCCGTTTCAAGATACGTTAGAGTTTGTAGTCTACCTGTATTGGGTTTTATTCGTATGTTCATTATACTATAGGGAAACGGGATATAGGAAAGCTGTGGGTACCCATAAACGGGATACTGTAAACCAACTTATTTTCGCGGCTACTTTATTTCGCGTTTTGTCCCTTCTGGTGAAGTTCGCGGAGATTAATTTTCGCGATTTTCTATTTCTGTTAATGCTTTTGTATAAGGATATGAACTATTCGGGACGATTTATTTTCGCGATATTTTCAGGCACGCGAAAGTCGCGAAAGTAAATCGCTCGCGAAAATAAGTTGGTTTACAGTATAGGGAAGCTGTGGGTACCCATAAACCGCTTTGATCCTAACGATAGCTTTTGAAACTGTCTTGCGGTATCAGGTCCGGCTATCCCAAATTCGTATCGTTATTAACGTTTGTCTCTTGTCTTGCATTTGTATTCCGTTGAAGATTGTAGCCTGTGATTGTAATGTTTACTTGTATGTGCTTACATTTATTTTCGGTCGTATATGCTAGCTTTATCATTTTCATTAAATTACGCTCGCTTAGACTTAGTTCTCCTTTCTACATACTGCATTTTATACAGACGAACATTGTGGCGTTGAAATAATGCGTTTCATCAAGAACCGTTATATTCTAGGTATAGGTTGTAGATACATTTTTTATGAATTTGGTCCATGGTATATGGATACAAAAATCCGTTTCTTAAACTTGCAATATATAAGTTTTACAAAAATTTCGTTTAAAACTAAGATGTAGCTCCTTCTTGCAAAGCTCTGTCCTAAGCTGATTTTGGCTTTTTATATTTAGATCCCATTGGTCATTTGTTCTCTATCAGTTTTTACACGTGTTTCGGTTTAGGGACTTCCAAATGTTTTGATTTTATTCGCACTGAAGAGACATAAGTTGTCGAAATGCGCATATGCAGAAATAAACATTTTAGTAATACAAAACAAAAGAATTCAACTAATTGGACTTGTTTTGATATGATTTCAGCACTTGAATTTTTACTTGACAATATATCCATTCGTTTCGGTAACTGTATTTATCGCCAGGTCATAGGAATTCCTATGGGTACCAAACGTGCACCACTTATAGCGGACCTCTTTTTGTACTGCTACGAATCTCAGTTTATGACCAACATCAGCAAAGACCCATCTAAACAGCATTTAATTGAAAAGTTTAACAACACTTTCCGATATTTGGATATTTTAACTTTAAATAATGACGACTTCAATACGTATTATAAGGAACTTACTTTGAATAAAGTCAATTCTGATAATCATCATTGTTCGTTCTTAGACATCAATTTTGATATAACGAAACGTAAATTAGATACTAAAATTTATGATAAAAGGGATGATTTTTCTTTTCCCATAGTTAATTATCCATTTCTGGATGGCGATGTTCCATTAGCGCCATCATATGGTGTTTACATATCTCAACTTGTTCGATTTGCTCGAGTATGAAATAACGTTTGCGATTTTAATGAACGGAATCTTTTCATAACTGAAAAACTATTACATCAGGGTTTTCGTTATCACAAAGTAGTTAAAACCTTTACTTAATTTTATCATCGATATAAAGACTTAGTTCATAAATACAATGCAACCTGTAAACATCTAATCAAGGCTGGTATTTCACATCCCTTATTTTACGGTAAAGTTTTACATAAGAGTAAAAAATACTTTAACTCGCCTAACAAACTTATAAAACCTTTAAATCGTCTTATTCATAAGGGTTATAATTACGGTATTGTCGTCAAGTCATTACGTATGGCCTTCTTTGGTATTAACATTGATTTTTTGATAGGGTCTTTGCAATTTAACTAAACACATTCTAAATTTCTAAAATCTGTATTGCATGGACACGGGTTATGTATTCCGGTATATACATGAGATCATTATTCTAAACTCCTTACAGGAAGGGATCTTGGTGGAAGCTGTATACTGAGGGTACATAACTTACTTTGTCAGTTGGTGATGGGTCTGGAGCTGGCATGTCAGTCAACTGTTAGTAGTCTCTTGTGATTTCATGTTTTTGTCCGTATATTTAGTTCTTTCAGTTTCATTTTTCACAATTGACTCAGTCCTGTTGCCAACTGAATTTTACTGTTGTTACGATTGTTTTTTGATTTATCACATTGGCCGTAGGGGGAAGGTTTGGATCCAATAAAACTAGTTCAACCCCGCCGCAGCAGGTTTGCGCCTGTCCTAAGTCAGGAATTTATTAAGCCTTTGTGTGTCTTGTCCTTTTTCTAGTTAGTTTACTTTATGTCTATAGGAGTCTAGGATGATGTTTATTTTGCTGGACTTGATTGCTCTTTGTTCAGGGACCGACTCCGACCTGCCGTTGGGTGTGGGGTTTTCTCACCGTTCATTGAAGATCTTATGGTGGATTTGAGTTGTTATTACTCCCCTTTGGGTCGTTGTCTCTTTGACACATTCCCCGTTTCCCTTCTTTTTTCTATTAACAGTATCGTCGGTATTTTGTTATTAAATGAATTTAAATTCATTTTAGTTTCAAGTGAATACAGCACGCTCTTTTATCTGAAAAGAGTTAAGTAAAAGACTACTGCTGAAAGATACATTTTGGCGAGAAGAAAGTAGGCTAATCCCAAATTGAGCAAAGCTTAAAAAAGATAATAAAAATTTGCAAGATATGTCTAGGAAGGATTCATAAACTGTTGTCATGAATTAAAAAATTACAGGGGTGCAAAAATTTTCAAAGTGACAGAAATGTCATCACCTATGATGATGACATTTACCATCGCTTTCCTTTTTAGAAAGTAAAGTAGTCAATATTGAAACTGAAGCGTTAAAGAACGATAGCTCTTCAAATAATAAAAAAAAAACAATCCTGTATTAATAATTGACAGTTTAGTATTTTGATTCATGCTTGAATAAGGAATATATCGACTTTTTAAGCAGAAAACTATAGTTTTGTTCCCCCTTTTACAGATCCTCCCTTCAATTTTATCTCATGGATCCAAAGATAAAAAAACCCTTTTACTTATGGTAAAAATGATTTGCAATTGTTCACCTAGAACCAAATTTTCTCATTAATATAATGGGTCCTTGTTGAACAGACTTCACTTCAAAAATTTTGCACGCGAGATGTATATAGACAAGAGGATGATAAGCACTAAAGCTTCGTATTATTGCAGTAAAATTAATATCTACAAAATCATTTTTGTTTAAACTTATGTAATTGCTTCATAAAACAGAAATTTGCAGCGACAGAAATGGCTTATATTTGCTGTAATCTCAATATTTTTTTTTCAAACAGAAAGATGAAAAGGTAATGTTAACAAAATATGATTGCGAAACAAATGACGTTATGTTTGTACCTTTGTTACATCATAGGAAACTGCTAAAATGGTCAAATTCTACTTTTTAGAGATCACTTGATGATGTCATTATGATGTAATTACTCTTCAATAATCGCAGAGTAAAAATAACAAAATCATTACGATTTAAGACCTGCTTTTGACCCTTTGTGATTTTAGGCTTTACAGAGAAAATAAAAATGTCATCAGCTCTTCAATTTGTATCAAAAAGAATCACATTAATCATAAAAACGTAAACGACAGTGCTTACAACTGTAACTGGATTCTGTTACGAATAACAAAATTCTGAAGTTCGTATAAATTTAGTTTCTGCATATGGAAATTTTTGTCTCTGTGCAGATCAAATCAAAACATTTTAAAATCCGTTAACCAAAATATGTGTAAAATCTGATAGAGAACAAAAAGGATCTAAATAGAAAAAGCAAAAACCAGTTAAGGACAGAGCTATGCATGAGCAGATACTCCTTATTTTTTAACAAAATTTTCCGTGATTTAGATATTGCAAGTTTTCAAATACAATCCGTTTTCGGGTCAGCATTGGAACTAACAGTCCACCAGCATAGACAGTTGTAATAAATAACAAAATTGATGGGTGTTCCATGAAACACTTGTGTCGCCTGCACTACAGAAGAGCCAATTTTGGCTCTGTGATCCTCTAAAGTCTGTAAAATTAAAATCTAAGTATCATATGCATGTCTAGACTATGAGAAAAACATATCCTACAAATAATATGAATGATAGTTTTGAAGGGCTTGTAGATTTACAAACTAAATGAGCTCTGTTGGCTTGGCAAACCTCTAAAATCTGTGACATATAATGTACATAACCAGATCTGATAAACAACATATACCTCAAGTTTGATTGGAATCTGACAGACAGCTTTGAAGGAATCGCAGATTAACAAACTGAACTAACAAATTGGCTATTTTGGCTCCGTTAACATCTAAAAATCTATGACATCAAAATTTAAAGTATCAGGTGCATAATTATATCAGATGAACAATTGCAACAACTTCTGAAAGTTTAGTTTGAATTTGACTTAAAGGTTTGAAGGAGTTCCAAATTTACAAACTGAATTGAGAAATGAGATATTTTGTTCGGTGTACCTCTAAGCTCTTTAAACTAAAATTCTTAGTATCAGGTGCACAACTACACCAGGTGAACAACCTATTCTGCAAGTTTTATAGTTATGATGGAGTTGTGTACTACAAATGAGCTATTTCCGTTAACCTTTAAAATCTGTTAAACCAAAATTCTAAGTATCAGGTGAATAACTACGCCAGGTGGACAACATATCCTTAAAGTTTATTTAGAATTGGACTTGCAATTTTGAATGAGTGGCAGATTCAAATTCTGAAAGACGACGGATAGTATCCCTATGTGTCGACTCTGCTTACAGCAGGTGCCACAAAAATACCGACCGTTCTATGAATGTAGTTTATGAAGGTACGCATTTCGACAACTTCAGTCTAATCAGTGCAAATAAAAAAATTGAAAAGAAAGTGAGAACCGAACCGTCAACCCAAAGCGAATAATCCAAAGACAACAGAAACATCGGAAAAAACAAAGAAACAGAGACACAACATGGGTACGGCACAGAAAAGAAAAATGAAGAAACACACAAAGATGAACAACACGGGCCCAATAAAAAAACCCTGATTGAGATCAGGTGCACCGGAAGAGTAAGCATCTCCTGCTTCTTATAAGACACCCGCCGTGTTGAACATGTCAAATCCGGTAGTAAAGTCAATTCCGGTAGAGGAAACAACAATTAAGCTTTAAAGGGAAAGATCTGTTGTCTTCTTGGAAACAGAAGATTGGTTTTATGCATTTTAAACATTTTTGGAAATTATTAATTTCCTTTGTTTGGGTTCTAGTGCTGCTGATGAGAACTTAATTTCCAAAATGGCCATACAGCTAATTAAAATTATTGCAGTTGGAGTTAACATATGTGTTATGGTCTCATGTTCATTTACTCCATATCCTCCCGTAAAATATTTTATACAGGAGTTTGTATTTTATTGCAGTGTGGAGTTGGTAAAACAATTCCCCGTGGTAGAGATGTATGCTCTTTATTTTTCTTAGATATGGTGTACTTGTACATGATCTTATATCTCATGTGCACACTTTGTTCAATTACTATTATCTAAATTTATGTAAATTCTAAAACCGAAGGATTAACTCCCTCCATAGTAGTTTTCTCCTTTGCTATATTTGATATTACTGATTATTCGAATTTCGTTTGGTTTTATGCATTTTAAACATTTTTTTGAAATTATTAATTTCCTTTGTTTGGGTTCTAGTGCTGCTGACGAGGAGTACATTTCCGAAATGGCCATACAGCTCATTAAAATTATTGCAGTTGGAGTTAACATACGTGTTATGGTCTCATGTTCATTCACTCCATATCCTCTCGTAAAATATCTCATAGCGGTCCACAAGATGATGATGTCGACCGTAAACTTCTGGAGGGATGACTTCAAGTTTTGGGTATCATACCCTTGTTTAAGTAGCCTATTTGTGAGCAACCGGCTCTATCAAGGAAGTCAATGTATCGAACACGGCCCTTGAATAGCGAATGAGCTGGGAGATATAAACTCCGTATGCTTGCGCTGTTGGGATGTTGCTACAAAAAAAAGGGAAGTTGACCATTGGAAAAGTGAAGTCATAGCTTAGTTTGAAGTCTACCTCTGTTGTCAATTTCAAGGTGAAGGTTAGGAAAGATAAAAAAATCAGTTAATCGAAATATGTGATAAAGCTGAAATAAAACACATCCCCAATATAATCTGAATAGAAAAAGACAAAATCAGCTAAGGACAGAGCTTTATAAGAGGGAAATGTTCCTTAGTTTTCAACAAAATGTTTCTGATTTTAGATAATTAAGGAAACATGTGTTTAAAAAAGCAATTGAAGTTGCCCGCTTTTTCAACACTTATTTGATGAAAAATAACAAAATGAAGACCCTTAAATAAATTGCATTGAATCAATGAATATTTTAATTTATTTTTTGAACTGTGAATTCCTTTATTTGTAAAGTATTTGCACTTCAGCTGTTCATTGTATGTATTTTAAAACAGATTTAAATTCCTATCTGACAGAAGTCGTGAGAAAGTAGAAAACTTACACAATTTGAAAGGACATCTGTCGCAAAATAAGAATATGTAAATAACACCTTTTGTAAAATGTCATCTTTATACTTAATTACTGACATTTGCAGTAAATTCCTTCACAACACCTTTTCTCTCAAAATTAAAGTAAATTCCTGCGCTACAAGATGTATGGCCTGTCAGTAAATTTGTCCCATATAGATGCAAAGAAAGTCGTCATATCGGCTGAAGGATATCAGGTTTACCAACTATTTTATGTATGAAATGCCCTTTTCAAGTCTCCAATCTGTTATGCGTGTGTTGATATGTGCACTTGGATTTGTCGTTCGTCCAATTGATTTCCCTTTGTGAGTTTTCGCTATGGGCATCGGCAGTATCAGTGAGAGGTCAGTATACCTGTAGATTCTGCGGGTCAGTGGATCACAAAGGCATGAAAGAATATCCTGTCAATACACCGTCTTACGTAATACATCGGCAAACGAATACCGAAGCAAGAAAAGGTAAAGAATGTAACTTGCGTCCCAGTTTTCCTAATTGTTTTATCAGATTTTGACTTTTTTTTAACAACATTTCTGTAAAAAGAAGGGTGAGAAATGCCCATAGTAATAAGCTGTTTGAGAGACACACCATATTTAGATATCAAATGTTCATATCTTCTATAAAATTTCTTAAATATGTTTTACAATAACTGAAATCTGTTCCCTTGTTGTAAAAGTTTTGATGTGATGTAAGGTTACATTCATTACGTTTTTGTTATTAACTTGGGACATCCATTTTTTTTTCAGTTGGAGGGTAATTTAACCTTCCCCAGTCCTTACAGTTTCACTACTTAACACTGAAACAAAGTATCTGCAAAAATGACCCGACACCTGGAATGGTTCAAGGGACTCAGTCTATGGTGTTCTCTGTTAGTCCCAAAATGATAGATAGGAAAATACCCTTTCTATACCGAGTGGTCAGGTATTTATACGGAATGTATGACAGTGAGCCTTTGTTGACAAACTGTGAGGAGAAATACCACATACTATGCAGTATAAAGACCATATGTACATTTCTAGGTAAAGCAACAAATTCAAAGGGGTCGTAGTGAAGGAAAACTTTCCAAATCTTAATCATTTCTCTATTTTACAAACGGCAATCGAAACTCTTTGCTCCATATGTCCCCCACCTGTTTTACTTTTTACAAGCTTATGAAATGATTCACTTGTAGCTCAAATATTGCACATCGGGCGTTAAACTTTAAACTCAATCAATTAATAGCACCGGTTTGAAATGCAGAACTCATTCAGTCACTAAAACGAAGTAACGGACCTTTGGTACATTCAGACCGAAACTCTATTATGAACCGTTCATGAGTTATGCCTCTTGAAAATTTCGTCATATCTTTAAATATGTTTTTTTTCTCTAAAACGGTAAGAGATAGAAACTGGAACCTTTTCCATTCAACATAGGTTATATGTGTTACATTCAAAAATGGCAAGGTCAAAGTTCATTGGTCAATTTGAACTTTGACCCTAGACCTTGAAGCTGAATTAAAGTAAGTGAGAACTGAACCGTCAGTCTAAAAAGATCAATCCAAGAACAATGGCAACGTCGGAAAAACAAAGAAACAAAGACATAATATGAGCACGGCACAGAAAAAAAAGAATATCATGCTTCTTATAAGACACCCACCGTGTTGAACATTTCAACTCCGGTAGTGAAGTCAAATCCGGTAGGGGAAAACAAACTTTAGTGGCAAAGAGAAAGATATGTTGTCATCTGGGAAACAGATATCCCATAGCGCTCCACAAGATCGTGACGTCGACCGTAAAACTTTTGTGGTGATGACCTCAAGTTATGGGCAACATACCCTTGCTTAAGTAGCCTATTTGCTAGCAACCGAGCTCTATCAAGGTAGTCACTGATGAACTCATGAACTGTAATAGATAGCTGATAACATGTAATTGCAAAATGTGTGTCTTGTTCAGATCTACACTTGTTACATGGGTCCAATATTATTGGACCAACCGTTTTCGGCCTATGGACCAAAAACCGATTTTAATGTCCGATTTTGAGGTTTTTTTGCTCTAATAACATTGAAGATACAAAAAGACATTCAACATACAAAATATTCAGGAAGACGTGACCTTCAAAATGAGGTCAAGGTCAAAGGTGAAGCTCACACACCCATAACTTATTTCATGTTAAAGTATCAATAAATACACATATTAAGCTTGGCATGTTGGTTTCATCGAAGAATCAATAGTGAAAACATTATGATGCAACTGTCTTTCTGACGCAATCCAGAAATGTTTTGACCTGTGAATCAAAGCACTAATAGCACTGTCAGACGAAAATATAATTAGCTTAAGATACTTATTCTTCGGGTGACTTGTGTTTGCATGCAAATATATCATCACTTGTATTTTTGTCAGTTTTTATATTATGCACTTTCTGTATTTTCCGATCATTTGATTCAAAATTCACAAAGTATCAAAAGATAAGATATACATTTATACATTTATTCATAAAGGATTATCAATACGATATATCTATCAGTAAGATACATACATCCATAAAATGTTCAATGCAACTAACTCTTTAAAGTACAATAAATATTTTATGACAGGATATGGAGTAAATATCCTTTCATAAAATATTTATGAAAGACCACAACACATATGAAAAATATTTATGAAAGACCACAACACATATGAAAACTCCAACTGCAATAATTTTAATGAGCTGTTTGGCAATTTCGGAAATTAATTCCTCATCAGCAGCACTAGAACCAACAATTTCAAAAAATGTTTAAAATGCATAAAACCAAACGAAATCCGAATAATCAGTTATATCAAATATAGCTAAGGACAAAACTACGATGGAAGGAGTTAAACCTTAGGTTTTAGAAATGACATAAATTTAGATGATAGTAATTGATCAAAGTGTACATATGAGACATAATACACCATATCTAAGAAAAATAAAGAGCATACATCTTTAACATCTTTAACACGGGGAATTGTTTTACCAACTCCACATTGCATTAAAAGACAAACTCCTGTATTAAATATTTTATAAAAGGATATGAAGGAACATGGGACCACAACACATATGAAAACTCCAACTGCAATAATTTTAATGAGCTGTATGGCCATTTTCGAAATAAATTACTAGAACCCAAACATAGGAAATCCAATTTCTAAAAATGTTTAAAATGCATAAAACCAAACCAAATCCGAATAAACAGTTATATCAAATCCCCAAGTTAATAAAAACGGTAAATTTTGTTATGCTGTACACGTGTTTCAAGGAGTAACCATTCATCAGCAGCATTCAAATCAAACAATATGGAAATGAACAAATAAAGGGATATGGAGTAAATGTAGATTGGACAAAATACCAATAAATACGTGGTAAGATTAAGCAAATGGAACAACGCTGTAATTGTTGTTTTTAATCTTGAAGTCACAATGAGGCCACAATCCTTAAGTAGTAAAAGAAGAAGTACTCATTACACTAACTATCTGCTTATATTATACTTTGTGATGTTTTGAAACTGTATAACTAAGTGTTTATATTTTTGTCTTGGACACCTAAATTTGTACAGAGCTCTGTGTACTGAAATGATCGGATTTAGCCATAGTTAGTTGTCAGGGAACTAGCCTGTCTATAAAAGGTAGGGTCAGGTCAAAATACGGAGTGCTTGGTCGCGTAAAATTGTATACAGACTGTGAAGGAACATCAATCTTGATGTAGTATAATGACCCGATCTATATTTTTCTACGAAACAGTAGACAAATTTAGCGTGAAGATGGCAAAATTTCCTGTCCATTCTCTCACAAGTCTCTTCCTGTGGTGATAAAAATTGCGGCCTTGGATGACCCATCATACCTTGTTATTCTTTTCTTGTGAATGATTGAATTGATTTAACTTTTCTTGACTTTAAACTTTTACTGTTCAACCAATCAACAGTACTAGTCTGAAATCTAGTTCTTAATTCAAGTTTGTCTTATCGCTTGTGGTTTTGGTTTTTGTGGATTTCTTTTTAGTGAAGTTTGTATCAGAATAAGAAAATATATTGTTTTTTTTTATATTTTTTATGAAATATTTACACATTGTCTAAAATGAATCGCAAATTTTCTGTTCTCTAATAACCTTCATCTCGTGAGGCTGTAAACTGATAACTGCAAAATATTTTTGACTGTTTAAGTATATTATGGCTTGGTGAAATATTTCAAATGCTTTCCACAAACAGATTTTATTTTTTTAATACAGATGTATGCATCTCCTGAGAAACGTATAATTTACAATACATATACTCATAAAAAGGTACAAACCCTTTAACGACATATTACGTACCCTTTAATGATACTTTTAAATGTTTATAAATA
The DNA here is from genome assembly GCA_002080025.1 of Modiolus philippinarum. Classification (NCBI taxonomy): domain Eukaryota; kingdom Metazoa; phylum Mollusca; class Bivalvia; order Mytilida; family Modiolidae; genus Modiolus; species Modiolus philippinarum. Next base: position 51,903 of record MJUU01065296.1, on the reverse strand, counting down.
GTAAAAATTTGTAGTCGATTTGAGAAATGAATAACATCAACCATTGTATTTGGCGGGTAATTTTACCATCTCCAATCCTATTTCGTCCCTACTTCACTACCATATATTTACCCGTGGGAAACAGATAGATTTTAAACCAACATATGTCACCTTGTTTGAATAAACATAAAAACTATTAAAGTGTGTGTAACTTATTCCCGTACATTATCATTGTATAAATACAATTGACAATTGGTATTATAATTTAATACATATAAGGGCTAAAATCAAATCTCCATGGCACTTAATACATAATCATTGTATTGAAAATGAATAATAACAAATTTATTTTTAATTTTATCTACGCTCAACAACAATTGACCTTATTATTGAAATTGTTGACAATATTCTATGAAACAGGTGACATACCCGTATTTACAATCGAACACATAAAGCACATAACGGATCTTGTCATTTTGACGCGTGTCATGGTATGAGGCAGTATACACTTTCACGTGCCAAGATAAAACAGCTGTATCCTTATAAATAACGGAACGTTATGTGATAGAGACCAAGTATAGGTGAAAACAAGTACAAAAACAATATTTTTGAAGATATCATACATTTATTAAACAAATGCAGATAAAGAAATAATTTAGAAAAAAGACAATAGTGAAGAGAAGTGAGAATTTAGAATAATCTGAGAACTCGCATTACACCCCTTGACCCCTCTTTCAAAATTACGTCTTGTAATTTCTCTCCTTTCAAGATTGTGGTCATGGAGGTAGTGGTCTACCTGTACTGGGTTTTATTCGTATGTTTATTACACTATAGGGAAACGGGACAGATAACGGGAAGTTTGGGTACCTATAAACCGGTTTAAACCTGCCTCCGGCTATTGGTAGTGCCGGTACCAAGTCTGGCTGTCCCAAGTTCCTATCGTTGTTTACGTTTGTCTAATGTCTTAATTGTGTTTTTTTCCTGCGCAGTTCCCTGCCAGATTGTGGCATGTGATTGTAATTTTCAACCACTGCATGGTTTCCTGTTTTCAACCGTTTCACTTGTATGTATCTTTCAATATTGGATTTTTGATTTTGTCTGTTAGTTTTAGTATTCGTTTGCCGATCTTTTTAACTATTACCTCGAAAACCTATATATATATATTATTGCTTCCAAAAAAGCTATTTCGCCAACCCGATCTTAAAACCATACGAGCCATATCCATCAACTTTAGCATTGTCTATATCAAATTTAGTTGATTTCAGATGAATTCTGAAAAAAATTGCAAAATACCAAAGTTAATATTTTTATCACTGCATATATGTCCATTTCGACAACTTATGTCGCTTTTGATAATCTATCTGTAGCCAAAAGTAGAAGGAAGTATTCATTATGTATGATTGATAAAAAAGGGAAAACAGTATATAACTAACAACTCATAGTCAACAGTTCTTATAATAGTCCTGCTGTCTTAAATAACAAAATACCGAAGTGGCTTAAAAAACGCATATGTTTAACATATAACATAAGTCAAGGTAAAATAACCAACATGACAAGATACAATCCAATAACCCGTGTTTGGGTTAATGCTGTTTTGCTTAATTTCCAAAGTTGTTTCACGCTACAAACAACAAGTGCTTTCATTTTACGGCGTTTTTGTTAGTTTTGTTTCTTTGTTTGTAATGTTATCTCTAAAATTGTCATGATTTGTATCTGGATTCTACATTTTGACCTCGTCTGCCTTTGTTATTCGGTAAGTGTTTGCTGATGCATGGATTCGTCATTTATTCAAAACCAATATTAGATAAAGGTTAAATGAAAGTGTAAAAATATTCAGTATATTAAGATCTACCGTAAAGGTTAAAAATTTTTCTTTAAAAATTGTAATATCACATTAGAGCCTTCTTTTTTTGACGAAATTTATAGGTTTTTAGACACCTCTCTTAAATTTCTTAACAAAAATATTAGAGTTAGAGGTCAAGTGTAAAACTAAAAAATGATGAGCTTGCCAGGAACTAAATTTTGCCTGTGAAGTTTGCATTTTTTGTAAGAATCATTCTAGCAGTTTTGCCAGTTTGAAGAATCATTCTAGCAGTTTATTTCTATATTGTTTAATACAGAATGTTGTCTTTAAATTGCGAATCATTAAGTAAAAATTAACTCTATGTTTGAAAGAGTTCACCTTATAAGGGGGATTGCCTGTTCAGCGTCAGACATTTTACTGTTTTATACGTTTCGTCACATATTTCTTTAACTAGATGTTTAAATAGCAAACAGTGTTAAACATGGATATGGAGTAATTACAAATGAGACAAAGTGTGTACAAATACATGGTAAACTAAGCAATGGAATAACGCTTTTATTGTTGTTCTGTATTTGAAGATCTTAATGCCCGTAAATACCTCTTTACATTGCATGAGAAATATGTTGTACCTGCACACAAAGCTTCTGATTACATCGTATTTGTTTGAAAAGCACATTAAAACTGCTCATCAAAGAACTAGGCATTGATCACAATACACCAGTTAGTGTTACATACAAAAAGGTTTCATTTGAAAAAGATGAAATCATTTCCAATCACAGGTCATCCATGTCTTTCAATACTCAAAGTAAAAAACAGAATCAAGACCTGCCCTACCTGTATTGGATACCTAAATTACAAAGAAATCCATATCACTGGATTTTCATCTTGTGCAACTAGTGAATTGTCTTTGGAAAGCTTGTGTCTTCATCGTGCATACTGTATCCATGCCCGAAATGACATAAATTTTATGTGGATACTTAAGAATTCAAATGATTTATAAAAAACATCTTCAGGTGAAAGTTATTTTAATCTGCTCCCAATTAATTTGCTTAAGAATGAACTAAAATCATTTAAATTTTAACTCTAATTATCGTTGTTTCAAACTGTATCCTACAATTTATCTGAAAAACTGAATGATGTTGCGAAAGAAATCTCTGTTATATTGATTATTTTGTAATATTGTCATGTACCGCACACCTCCTTATTATAAACTAAAATCGCGAATCATAGGTATCATTAAAAGGGCCTTTGGCGATTAAAAAATATGTAATATTAGGTTTTAAATCCACATATTTACAAATTAAGGTTAAGTATACTACGATGAAAACAGGTTTAAAGTATGCAAGTTGGTATACCAAAGGGCACGAAGTGCAAACTTGTTGTCATAGCCCTACGAGACTGAATTTCTTCGGGAACTCGTAAAAGCTCATAAATTTAAGGATGCTAGATACTCCAGTAGTCTCACTTGAAGATATATTGATCATGTTCTTTAAATTAATAACGCATCTTTTTACTAAATTATCCTCCAGAATAAGAGATAAAGGAAACCACAGAAACATCTCTTTAAGACTTACATCACGAATTTGGACATGTTAGTACGACAAAAGCAGCGACTTTAATTTCAATTTTATTAATTCCTTAATATGGACAGTGAGATTCTGATTTCTCCTGCTTACGGACTGAATGTTTCACAGTTGATTTGTTACGCGAGAGCTAGCACCAATTATGCATACTTTCTCTTTCGGTAGAGTTATCTCCTTGATTGCCTTATTAATCAAAGCAAAGCTTCAAAAACTTCCGTTTCATGCGATGATGGAAATACACACATGTTCTACTTAATACTGGGATGATTATTTCTTTTTACTGTTTATGACCCGTTTCAATAGCAATTACCGTCGAGTTGCTATCCGGCATAATGACAACGGAAGGGATGTTTTGTGTGCAATAAAACCGGTTTAAATTTTAATTTCTTTGAAATTCCCGTACCAAGTCATGACCATTGTTGTTTTTTTTTTCTGTAGTTTTGCACCTGGACTTTTGCTCCTGACAATTCTGTTCAGTAATTTTGTTAAGTTACTTTAAATACTTTTATTATCATGTATCAATATATGATAAAATAATTACCGATTTTATTGAAATTTGCAATATCTAAATTTTATAAGATTTTGTTTAAAACTATGGAGTGTCTCCCTCATGCATAGCCTTGTTCTTAGCTGAATTTTGGCTTTTCTATTTAGATCCTTTTGGGTTTTTGTTCCCTATCAGCTTTTACACGTTTTTCAATTAATGGACTTCCAAATGTTTTGGTTTGATCTGCACCAGCGAGACGAAAGTTGTCGAAATGTGCATATGCAGAAAATCAATTAACAGTAACTTCGGTATTTTGTTATTTACAAAAGAACAAAATATTAGGATTTGTTTACAAGCTAAATGTAGCTTTTTTCAAAATAATCTCTTAAGGTGGCTCACTCGTCACATTTTTGAATTTGTGTTAGATTTCGGAACTCCTCTAGTTTTATCCAGTTCAATGGCGTAAAATTTTGCACACGGACCCCCACTTTTTATTTCATGAATATGTTCTATAGGTCAAATTAAAACACCTGACAAGTTTTCATAAAATTCTTGATATAACTTCTTAGATTTTAGACAAAAAAATAACCCCAATGTTAAATAAAGGGAAAATCCAGAGAATTCCATTTCCTGCCAAATTTTTTAATGTCTTGTATCTCGGTAAAAAGCACATGGACCTGTATATTTCTTTTTACTATTTCATTCAGTCTACAATGTTTAGCAAATAAAAATAGGTTTCAAGAAATCCTTGATATAAACAACATCAGGAGTGAGCCTCCTTAAGTTTTGTTATTACTCTCATTTACACGAAAGGAATGAATTTTGGTTTGTTGATTTTTTTTTCTCATTATTTTTACTTTTTTGTATTTTATTCAAAACTAAGGTAGGAATTAAATTTAAATTTGCGGCATCATAATTTTTTGTGATTGTCTTATTTTTTTTATTGTTGTTGTTGATTTATAATTATTTATTTTTATCCTCATCGGTGAGTTTTCTTTTACAACAGCTTTACATGCTAATGAGCGCCTCGAATAAGGTTTGATGTGTACTTTTAAAATATACAAGATATATTCACATTTATACTACGCTGAATCTGTCACAGTTGGTTGCAAGTTTCGAAATAAAAATTATATTACAATACATAGACATTATCTATCTCGTTAACTGTTGAAATGGGGGAGCTCGCACATACTTGACGAAGATTTCAATGAAGAACAAAGATTTCAATGAAAAACAAGGAATGATTTTTTTTTCTTCCAAAGTCATACTTTTCTCTATCCTATCGAATAACAAAATACCGAAGTTACTGTAAATTCACTTTTTGCATATGTGCATTTCGACAACATATGTCTCATCAGTGCAGATCAAGCCAAATCATTTGGAAGTCAGTTAACCAAAAAACGTGTAAAAGCTGATAGAGAACAAATAACCAAAATGATCTAAATAGAAAACCGAAAATTTAGCTAAGGACAGAGCTATGCATGAGGGAGATACTCCTTAGTTTTAAATAAAAATTTTGTAAAATTTAGATGTTGCAAGTTAAAATTGGTTTTCGGTCAGCACCGAAGTACTGACTACTGGGTTGGTGAATACCCTCGGGAACTAACAGTCCACCAGCAGAGGCATCAGCCAAGGGGTAATAAATAACAAAATACCGAAGTTACTGTATATTCACTTTCTGCATATGCGCATTTCGACAACTTATGTCTCATCAGTGTAGATCAAACCAAATCATTTGGAAGTCCATTAACCAAAAAACGTGTACAAGCTGATAGAGAACAAATAACCAAAATGATCTAAATAGAAAAGACAAAATTCAGCTAAGGACAGAGCTATGCATGAGGGAGATACTCCTTAGTTTTAAATAAAAACTTTGTAAAAATTAGATGTTGCAAGTTTTAATTAAATTGGTGTTCGTGTCATGACTGGTATTTACAACATTTATGTTATAGTACCATGAAACCCTAACGCTGCCAATGTACCCAAAGTCATCGGTTTCTTTTTCATTTTAACTTATTGATATTATTTTTGGAGTATGGATTATGAGACTATGTCAGTATAATATATGCTTCCTTGTACTTGAACAAGTATTACAAAATCAAACAACAGCTTCAAATACAGATGTTTATGTCAAGGTTGTGTTCATTGACTTAAACACCGTTGGTTTGATTAAAATGGGTCATGTGGAATGGAGTATTTAATTATGTTTTTGTCAAAAAGGTAGGAAACGACACAATACTTAAGCATCACTATCCGTATCACAATAATTTATATCATTAAAATCCGAGCTCATTGACATTATTTTGTGAATGAATTCAAAATTTTCTCCGCTTACCATCTGCTGCTTCTCGTGTGAAAAAACATCTGTACTAACCGGAACTGACAATCCCTCTTTTCAGCAGAGGATTTTTTTTCATTCATTCATTCATATTTAGTTTAGAAGTTGCATAATAATTAAGTTTGCACTTTAGGAAAAATGTTTAGTTACCTGAACCTTCAATCGAAGTTGCACTCAACAGAAAGTAAAATTATCCATGTATGGGATCGAAGAGTATGTTGATAAGCCATTTGAGTTGAATCGATGGTGCAATAAGCTATAGACACTTTGGTTGGGGGCAAAGACGAGACTAGACACTGCGTATTAAGTCACAGCAATATACATTTAGTTGTTCATTAAAGGAAGCGTCGTTTGGTGTCTAGTCGGATAAAGCTATTAATAATTCAAAAATTATACATTTTGACAGCAAAATAGATTTCAGTTAATGCCATTATGTACAATCTATGATATTAACACGAAAAGCACGTGTTCTTATCTTTGACTGAACAATACGGATTTTATATGCTCATATCGATGTTGGAAAAATCAATTAATGGAAATGTTGGGAACAGAAAAAGTTGAAGGTTTACTAGCAGTTGTCTTATCGAAACATCAAAAGCTGAAAGGCTCACTCATTTCAAGTGTTTTGATTAGATATGCACTGAAGAGACATAATTTGTCGAAATGGTCACAGTAACTTCGTTATTTTGTTATTTATTTCCATTTGGGCTGATGCCATTGGACTGTTATTCCCCGAGGGTGTTCACCAAAACCAGTTATCAGTACTTCCGTGCTGGTATAAAAGCGTTTTTTTAAACTTGAAATATCTAATTTAAAGAATATTTTTTTAAAATCTAATTAAGGAGTATCTTTCTCTTGCATAGCTTTGTCCTGATCAGCTTCTCTATTTTAGACCATTTTGAATATTTGTTCTCTATCAGCTTTTACACATATTTCGGTAAAAATATTTCCAAATGTTTTGATTTGATCTGCACTGAAGAGACAAACATGTACGTTGTTATATTGCCATTTGAAACCAGATTCTTATTAACATCGGTATTTTGTTATTCAATATTTTACGAAAGGATATGGAGTAAATGAACATGAGACCATAACACATATGTAAACTCCAACTGCAATAATTTTAATGAGCTGTATGGCCATTTCGGAAATTAATTCCTCGTCAGCAGCACTAGAACCCAAACAAAGGAAATCCTTAATTTCAAATAACGTTTAAAATGCATAAAACCAAACGAAATCCGAATAATCAGTAATATCAAATATAAGCTTAGGACAAAACTACGATGGAGGGGGTTAATCCTTAGTTTTTAGAATTTACATAAATTTACATAATAGTTATTGAACAAAGTGTACACATGAGATATAATCTCATGTACAAGTACACCATATCCAAGAAAAATAAAGAGCATACATCTCTACCACGGGGAATTGTTTTACCAACTCCACACTGCAATAAAAGACAAACTCCTGTATTAAATATTTTACGAAAGGATATGGAGTAAATAAACATGAGACCATAACACATATGTAAACTCCAACTGCAATAATTTTAATGAGCTGTATGGCCATTTCGGAAACGAATTCTTCATCAGGAGGACTAGAACCCAAACAAAGGAAATCCTTAATTTCAAAAACGTTTAAAATGCATAAAACCAAACGAAATCCGAATAATCAGTAATATCAAATATAGCTAAGGACAAAACTACGATGGAGGTAGTTAATTCTTAGTTTTTAGAATTTACATAAATTTAGATAATAGTTATTGAACAAAGTTATTGAACAAGTATAGGTTTGTTGAAACCTCTATATCCAAAGATATGACAGAATAGGGAAAGGTGGAATTTTTCCATATGATTTGCTTAAATTTTGCTTATTTTATTTCTATGAATAGTTACCTTATTACTAATAACACACAGTATAAGTTTGGTTAATTTCTCAACCAAGTGGGTTGTTTGCCCAGTATTTTGTAGATATCTGAGTGTTCAAATAATTTCTCAATGTCTCTTTTTGGTGGAATGTCTGTGTCTGAAAAAAAATTTACTTTCGGTATGCTCTTTCTTGATCGGCGTTTGTATATTTGATGAGCATCTTTTTAGTGAATAGTTTGTCGTTTTCATTTGATTGTCTGTTTTTGGTGTGGTGTGTTAACTGTTAATCCGTTAATAAATCTGTAACTATTCAAGTATGTGAGAACCGAACCGTCAGTCAAAAGAACGAATAATCCATCGACAATGGCAACATAGGAAACACTAAGAACAAGGACAGCACTTGAGTACGGAACAAAAAAGAAAAATGAAGACACATGCAGATGAACAACACGGACCCAATAAAAACTAATAAATACAGAAGTGATAGTAGAAAACACTTCAAATGACTGAAAACTACAATCACATGCCACAATCCGAAGGAGAACTGCATAAGGAAAATGCAAATGGAAGACCAATAAACAAAACGTAAACAACGACAGAAACTTGGAACAGTCGGACTTAGTGCAGGCAATAGGAAGGCAGGATTGAACCGACTTTGGGGTACCCAAACCTTCCTTTCTCCTTTCCCTAAACAAACGAACTAAGCATAATACAGGAAGACTACTATCTAAAAAAACACTAAAGGAAATAGACAAAACGAAATTTAAAAAGGCAAGTCAAGAAGTAATCGCCACTGAACTGTCGGCTAGCCCTCCAGTAGCTGTCAACAGTAGTGCGAGGACAGTACACGCGAGTAAAATCTTCAATTTATCGGAACCCACATGATTTTTCATATTTTGATTACGTAATATTAGGCAAGGATAGCCACTCAAGCTAACACAAAGAGTGACAATACACAAATTTAAAGGCCAACGAAAATACAGTATAATAATAAATTAATGACATGAAGCTTAAAAATAGCTTTTGTCTAACTACAAGTAAAATCAGGAATTTAAGTAAAATCAAGTGTGTTACCGGTATTCCGGTAATGAACTCTCAAACTCTGAATACACTAACGATACTTATTCTGAGTGCACATATATTCATGAAACAATCAATGTTTAAGACGTACAGAAAATCGCTTATTTGTAGGCGGTATAAGGAGTAAACAATAAAGAAAACAATATGGCCATATCTTCCTTTCGGTATTATACATTTTTGACTCGATGGTCAAAGATTTGCATGACATGAAAGAATCCGTACCAGTGTGATACAATTTATACCTCCAGTTCTTGCAATTGTTGCAGTCGTTTCTTTCCCGATACTCTTTTAAAGGTTGGGTTCGCGAATTCTTTTTCCGCGATGCCGATGAATGATGAAATATTTACAACCACATATAATTGGGTTACTAATACTAGTATTTGATACACTCCGACATTGTTTCCCTTAGTTTTTATACCCCCGTTGAAGCGGGCGGTATACAGTAATCGTGGTGTCTGTTCTTCGGTCTGTCCGTTCTTTAATCCGTCCGCTCGCCATAGGGGTATATGTAGCGGCAACAATTCCTAGACAACGTGGTGAAATTCAAGAAATATATTACAGAATGTTCAAATGGGGGAGCGACGGTTTATATTATTTAGCTTTGCTCATAGTTTCCTACCTTATGTGTACAAAGAGTTTTTATCATTTAATCTGGTACGAACATTACGTACCTATACATGTACAATACTTTTTGTCACTTTACATGTACTCGATTTTCGAACGCCCTTTTAGTAATGTCATTTTAATTTAATTTTGAAAAAAGTACTGGGTTTTACTTTAAGACATTATTTGCATTATGACATCAGCATTTAGTATTTTTAATGATAGACAGTAGGTCGTTTAACGTATCAGTTTTGTGAGATCTATAAACATCTTCATATACCAAACATTAAGTTTTCAAAATAGGTGCCTATTCGTCTTGATATAATTAAACATATTGGCCTTTGAAAGTATATTAAAGTACCTGAATGCTTCTTTCAAATGACTGGAAAGAAGCTGTATGGGCATATAAAATTAAGACTAATGTGAAACAGCTCAAAATTGTTTTCTATTTAATGCATTAACATGATTATTTTGCAATTTTCAATCATTTTTCAAAAGGATGTATTGAAATGTATAGAAACATACAAATAGAAAATGATCATTTGATTTCGTGGGAAAGGTATGGGATGCTTAAACTAGTGATTACAGAACATGTGTTACACCAAGCACCACGCCTTTTTTCATTTGAGAGTTATTAAAAAAAGGTCTACAATTGTACCACTGCTTGTTTGATCCTTTTAACATCCATTAACTGCATGTCTCTACAACATAAATACGCTAATTAAGTTGATGTACATGCATGTTTAATCTGCCCATTTTATCTTTCCATCTAGCATAATAAAGAAAGTTGTCACTGAATGCATTATAATACACGACATACGTTCGTGCATAAGTTAATTTAATTCATGTCTATATTTGGACTTAAACGACAGTTTTGATAACCTACAGTATTAAAATTCACAGGAAAACCTCTTCGTTTTGAACACCTCAATTTATTACTTCAACAACTCAAAACATGAACAAATACAAACTATATATAAGTGGTTTCTCTCCTGCCATCATACTATAGAGATACTTGGGTGCATTGATTAAAAGGTGCAAAGGTCACATGAACAACAATTTAAACAATGACCTCTAATAATTCGATCATTATATTTTCTTTTTGTATTTATGAATAAATCATTTGTATTTTGGAGATGGAAGTAGATATGTATTAAGTGAAATTGCCTTTCTTACTACTAGTATTTTATTTATTACTCTCATGATCAATGATATCATCAGCATAAAAAATAACTACAATAGTAATGGAAAAACATCCGAATAATCATCACTATATATAACAAATCTAGGTATGTAATTATTTTATTCATGAAAAACTCGGGTAGATGGTAAATGAAAGGATATGGAGTAAATGCACATGAGACAAAGTCTCTACAAATACATGGTAAAAAACAAGCAAATGTACATCGCTTTTATTGTTGTTCTTCATCTTGAAGTCGATATGAGGCCTTCAACAATGAGCTTTGCTCACACCTCATAGTAAGTTAAAGACGGCCCTAGCACCGGTTTTAGCGGAATTCTTTGCTAATTGTCGAGCAACGCTACATCAATGTCTTCATTGGTCATGGGTGCGGGATTGTCAACAAACATTAATTAAACTGGTAAAGTGTTCTTACAATCACTGTCATCCTTTGCCCGACAAAAGCACTAGTGTCTTAAGCTAGTGGACGGCTACAACATATAGACAAACACAGGGCACTCATGTCGAATGTAAGAAAACTTGACGATATGAAATAGTGAGATGTGGGCAATTTAAACAGATGGTCAGAATTACATTTCGAAATTACAAAAATAAATGCCAAAATTTGAAAGTATGAGTAGTATATCCATATGAGAAATTCTCTCACGCACAAGTACACCATAACTGAAATATATAGAGAGCATACATCTCTCGCACGGGGAATCTTTTTACGGACTCCACACTGCAGGGAAGACAAACTCCAGTCGTAAATGGCGAATGAAAGGATATGGAGTAAATGCACATGAGACAAAGTCTCTAAAAATACATGGTAAAAACAAGCAAAGGAGCAACGCTTTTATTGTTGTTCTTCATCTTGAAGTCAACATGAGGCCTTCGACAATGAGCTTTGCGGTGATATATACTACTGACTTATATCCGGTGATATATACTACTGACTTGTTGCAAAAAGCCATGATATTGATCGATCGATCGATTGATTGATCTTCAGAATTATTCAGGTATATAGTGGCGAGAACTATTAAATGCTATAGAATAATTATTAAATATATTTAAAAAGTCAACATAAACTGTGTTGAAGACCGTACGGTGACCGTACGGGTCGTTTTAACCTGGATATGGGATGTTGTCTCCTTGACATTTACCCAATTTCCTTTCTTTTTCATAAAACAATAATCTAACAAAGAACTCCGCTCAAATCGCTGCTTAAGCTTGCTTTGAGGTATGAGTAAAGCTCATTGTTGAAGGTCCAATGCATCTGTCAGTTTTTACACATGTTTCGCCCCATGGATATCCAAATGCTTTGATTTGACCTTCACTGTAGGAAACAAGTTTCGAAATGCCATACACAGATAATAATTCATAGTAACTTCGAGATTTTATTAGTCATATGTTAACTTCAAGATGTATCGTTGTTCCATTGTTTTATTTTACCATGTATTTGTGGAGACTTTGTCTCATGTGAATTTTCTCCATACCGTTTCATTGGTTTTTCAAGCCTGAAATTTGTCTCTCCTGAAGTGTGAAGTTTATAAGAAAAAAAGATTCCCCGTAGTAGAAATGAATGCTCTCTGTACATTTTTGTATGATGTACTTGAGAGAATTTCTCATTCTGGTGACTTCAAGATAGTGAAAGACAATAAAAACGTCATTTCCTTGCTTGGTTTTACCATGTATTTGTTAAGACTTTGTCTAATTTGCATTTACTCTATATCGCTTCATTGTTTATTTCTCATTTTTGCATTTTATTTATAGTGCCTACATCTCATGACTATTGACTTGATGCGTGCCATGTGGTTTTCAATATGTTGTGGTTGTCTTCTTTTAGTCTTTTTGTCGGGTAAAGGATAACAGTAATTGTAGGAACACTTTGCCAGTTGATTTCATGTTTGCTGATGATCCCGCATCTATGGAGGATGGAGCGTTATTCGACATCTAGCAATCAATCCGTTCAAACCGATGCTTGGGGGTAGTCTTAACCTTACTATAAGGTATGAGCAAAGCTCATTGTTGAAGGCTTCATGGTGACTCAAGATGAAGGACAACAATAAAAGCGTTGTTGCATTGCTTGGTTTTACCATATATTTGTAAAGACTGTTTCATGTGCATTTAATTATTCTATCTCACTTATCGATATATAGATATATATGAGTAAAAGTAATCCTAATAGTGCATCTTTTGCTGGATCCCATTGATATATTATCAAGAACTAGAGATAAAGGAAACGACAGAAACCACTTTATCTACATCTTTTTGGACTAACATCTCGAATTTGACGAAAATGGTCGCTCAGTACTAAAATTTACGACAAAAGGGACGATTTTCATTTCAAAAGTTCAAAATTATCAATATCCCAAAATGGACAGTAATATTCGAACTTCTGCCGCTTACGGAGTGTATGTTTCACAGTTGATTCGTTACGCGAGAGCTATCTAAAATTATACAGACTTTCTCATTTGACATTTTCATCTCCGTGACCGCCTTACTGGTCGAGGCTAAAAAAATTCCGTCTTATACGATCATTAAAAAGTTCTTCAATAAATATCAGTCCCTTATGTAAAAATTTTAAGTTTCCGTCCAAACTCTGATTCAAGATTTTTGTTTTTACTTAATACTGGGAAGATCATTTCTTTCAATTGTCTACGATCTTTCAATAGTAATTGCTGTCGGGTTTCTACCCGACACTACGGCAATGGAAGGGGAGGTTTGGCGCGCCATAAAACCGGTTTAACCCAACATTTCTTTTGAAATGCCTTTACCTAGTCAAGACCATTGCGGTCGACAATTTTTCTGATGGTTTCATCATGATT
>MJUU01065296.1:8742-38049 GCA_002080025.1 Modiolus philippinarum | reverse complement strand
CTGTTGGTCGTCGATTAGTTCTTTTTTTAAGTCCAGTGAGTGAGCAATAATTCAGCTTTCTCAAAATGATTACAAATAAAATAAAAAAGGGGGGTGCAGTATAGGACCTTATACTGAAGCATCATACTAAATATCAAGTGGTTGTCATATTCAATTGTCAAGAAAAGTGTGACGAAAAAGTCCAATTTGGAAAATGAAAATTAAAAGCGCACAAAGTCGGCAAACAGGAATTGTTGCTTAGATATGGGTGAAAAGAGGAGGCACAGTAAACCACCATACCAATTATCAAGCGGTTGTCATGTGTGGTTGTTGAGAAAAGTATAACGAAAAAAGTAAAATTTCGGAAGTAAAAACGCACATAGTCGGCAAACTGGAAGTGGTGCTGCGATATGGCCAGAAAGGGGAGGCGCATACTGAAGTACCATACCAAATATCAAGTAGCTGTCATGTGCATTTACTAAAAAAAAGTATGACCATAAAGTCCAAATTTCCTGGAAAATGAAGAGTTAAACACGCGGTTAACAGGTTGTGATTCGATATGGCCGATAAGGGGAGGCACTGCAATACAGGATCCCATGCCAACTGAAGCACCTTGCCAAATATCAAGATGCTATGTTATGCAGGTGCAGAGAAAGCGACGAAAATAATGTATGACGGACCGACGGGCGGACAGAGGCAAAACAGTGTATTCCCTCCTTTGGAGCGGTGTATAATAAAAGCACATTGATTAGTTTTAAAATTTTATCTTTTACTTTTTTGATGAGGCCTTACTAAAAAATACGCAAATTCCTTACACTTCTACTTTTTATGTACTTCTGCAAAAACTGAACTAAAATGTTGAAATAATCTTATAAAATTTAGAATATCTCTTCTATTTGTAGCTTGTTTGGCCCTTTTTGATAGTTTATTCTTTTTAAAGGTAGATCGGGCTCAAATACAGGGCGTATATTGTGAAACACGAGTCGGATGCGAAATTGACTCGATGAGTGCCCTGTGGTTGTTTAAATGGTGTGATTGTCTTCTATTAGTCTTTTTCTCGCACAATCTTAGCGATTCTAAGAACACTTTGCCAATTCATGATTGTTGACGACCCCGCATCAATGGGGTAAAAAGACATAAATATAGCGTTTCTCGACATCGGGCATAGAATTCCACTTAAACTTGTGTTAGAGGCCACCTTGAATACTTACTTTGAGGTACGCGCGTATTTCATTGTTAAAGCCTAATGGTTATTTTCCAGAACAACAATAAAAGCGTTATTCCATTACATGTACTTGGTTTTACCATGTTTTTGTAAAGACTTAGTCTCGTGTGCATTTACTCCATATCCTTTCATTGTGACGAGAGAATCAATCAATGGTCTTCCAAATGCCTATTCTGTTAGTCCCCGAGAGTATTCATTACCGAATAGTCAGTGCTTTCGTTCTGATCTGATTTTATTTGCAAATATGTACTAAAATTTTCGAAAATTTTACTTGAAACAAAGGAGTATATTCCTCGTGCATAGTTTTCTCTTTAGCCTGATTTTTGCTTTTCATTTAGATAATTTTGGTTATTTGTTCTGTCTCAGATTTTACAATTTTTTTCATCAATGGTCTTTAAAATGTTTTGATTTGATCTGCACTGAAGAGACATGAGTTGTTGAAATGACCATATGCAGTAACTAAATTTACAGCAACTTCTGTATTTTGTTGTTTATTTGATTTTCACTCCGGAATGTTCTTTTCCATTATTTTTATCTTAGATGCACTGAAAGGGATATATGTCAAATCTACATGACTCAAATCTAAATGATTTTTTTAGAAATAGAACGCCTATGCTGGAAGGAGAGAATTCCTATTTCTAACTTTATTTAATATTTTAAAATAAAATTGTATTTTACAAACAGCGAAACAACCACCACATAAATGTACTTGGCGCGTGTGGTTCATATAAATACATGCTTGCCATATAAATGGTGGCATTACAACTTCAATACGTTATCATATAACAGGGTATAAATATTATTACCCATTTAATGATAAATAACAGTGCTCAGATATGGGTTGTAGCGATTTATTTACACGTTTTGATTCCATATGGCGCCTATTCTATTAAATAGTAAGAACCCGCATTCCTATAAAACGCGCGCCATGCATTATTCTTGTTTTATGGTGATTTTAATGTTGTTTCAAACCTTCTTTGAATGTATCACACTGATGAGGCCATTAATCTCGATAAATGAAAGATTTTGAATTATTTTTTTAAGTAGAATGAAACCTATTTTTGTTGAAATGAAAAAAAAAAGTTTGTCAGGTGTAATTCAAAAGCAGATGAAAACTTTCAAAATTGACAATTTAAAGAAATTAAAATATGAAATATCACTATTTCAGAATATCAACGGTAGTCCCCCAAATATTAAATTACATCGAAAACGTCTCTTCAAAAAACAAAAAAAAAACCAAACAAACAAACAAAGCACCTTTTCAAAGCATGCTTCTAAATGTTTCAGAATATATTTTTTCATAGCCAATCTAAATGTTCGCAATATTCATATGAAGCGGATTTCATCCAATACCCAAAATTTAAGGCTTCAAGCATTTTCATATTTCCTATATATATATATATATATTACACACAAGTGTGAACTACAGAATATTTATTTTTTCAGCATTTTCCATGCAATCGACTTCGAAAATATGAAAAAGTACATTCTCATATTTTACTTTTATAGATTAATAATTTCGATGAAAACTTATCTCACATATCCATTCAACTGCAGATTAATTACACTACAGAAACAAGAAAGTCAACTTCATACTGAAGATTTATTTGAATAGATACACAACATACCTGATGATATGAATTTTTCATTCGCTAGTTAAAAGATTGATAACTTACTATTTTTGAACCGTGTTTTCTTATTATTATTAATCCCCCTTTTATCTTTCCCTTTTTCTTCTTTTTCTTCTTGTCGAATCAATTCTCCAATGTACTAAAGATTTCAACCCAATATTTCAACCAATCAGAGCTTGGAACATACGTAAAAGTAGGTTTTGCAAAAAAAAATGTAAATTTTGAATTCTCACACGTTTAAAACTATATGTCAGAATGAAATAAATGATACACATATTCTAACATTGATACCTCAGGTTTATTTTGATCGCATTGTTAATTTATGAATAATTATCAGGCATTATATACCGTACAAATATTTCCACAATTGGGATTTTAAGCATGACATTATGACTACAAAAGTAAATTTTAACCGAATAATATATGTCAGGGCACTACTTTTTGCACTTCAATAGGACCTCATTTAAGTTTTCGTAAAATTTTCACCAATTTGTGTGTACATTCTGTATACTTGTATTGATTTTTTTATCGTAAAATTCCTTTAGTTTTGTTTGCATATATATTGCATAGTTGATATTGTAGTTATAAATATTATATATTATAAAACAAAAAAATACTAGAAATTACAGATACTGACGGCCATTTTAACTTACGTCTCTTCAGTGTAGATTTCGAAGAATAAAAACCAAAATATATAAAAGGCCGTCTTGAGTGTACTATGGGGTAAGAGCAGAGCTCATTGTTAATGACTTTATGGTGAATTCAAGATAAGCCGTTGTTGCTTTGCTTTGTGTTACCATGTATTTGCATAGACTTTGTCTCGTGTACATTTACTCCTTTCATTGTTGATTAAAAAAATACTTAAACAGACTGAAGTTATTTGCAAAAATCAGCCTAGGATAGAGCTTTACACGAGAGATATTCTCCTTATATTTTTAGAATTTCTCAAGATATGGTTACTTTTCATTACATGACTTTTGAATCGTGTTCACTCGGGGAAAAGGCTCTTTGTTTATACGGAAAAAAAATCAATACATCAATACATTGAGAGGGAATCACTGTTGAGGTAAGGGTTCTTTACATTTAATCGATTTGTAGTGCTTCAAGTTAATTGTTTTTTCGTCAATTAAACTTTAAAGAATTGTCATATAGGCAGTTCAATTTCATACAATTTTTTTTCTGTGGTAGATGTTTATTTCATTAGGTTTAAAAATGCAGTATTCCTTCTCACTGGTATCTTAAGTGATCGTTTCCGCCTTCAATTACACGAGAGTTCCTATCTCGAAAGTCACGTATTAATTTGTTGTGGGAAAGCGACCGAAGTACTGCACTACTACCTTTGGGACAGAGTTCCAGATGTTTTGATGGACTGTTCGTACTCAATGGAACTCACTTTCAATTTCGATCCCTTTGCTCTGTTTTCTATCCGCTTTTATACTTCTTTCGCTCTCTGGATTTTTAATGTTCTGATTTTACCTGCACTGAAGTCGGCGAAATGACTATCTGCAGAAAGTAAATTTACAGTTACTTCGGTATTTTATTCACTTCATATATGATTTGACTAAATTTGATAGGGTTTACAATGTATAGATAATTCAATAGCACTCTGGTATAGCTTAGAAGGAAAACCATTTTGCTATTCTTTTATAATGTTGTTAAGCTTAGTATCCCTGTTGTTGATCAATTTAGTAATATTTTAATTTGCTTCCGTTCTTTTCAGTTTACCAATCAATGTGTGGTATCAAGTAATGCATAACCTGAAATGTATGTCGTTCTCGTGGGAACCCGACAGTTGATATATGGATTAAATATAGAAAATAAAAGCTTGAACAGAAATGCACACGACAAGCATGTGGTTATGTACATAATATTAGTAACGGATCACTATTGAGTTGAGAAAAAGGGCAGATTAACGATCTGACAGCTGATCATGCCATCATGACCTTGGTTAAATAATACTCCATAATAACATACGTACATTTGCCATTTCTTATGCAGCTTTATTTTAAAAACGCAATTAGAAAGATAATTGACTGCTTTTTACATGTTTTCGTATCAAGTGTTCCAGAAACCATGAAAGGATATGGAGTAAACGCACATGAGACAAAGTCTCTACAAATACATTGCAAACAAGCAATGGAACAACGCTTTTATTGTTGTTCTTCATCTTGAAGACACCAAAAGGCTTTCAAAAATGTCTAAAGAACAAAGGTTTCGAAAACTAAAGGGCGAAGAATTTCACTATCAGCAATGTTTCTGTCCAAACATCTTTTCAACTTTTACAACTCTTAGATAAATGATTTCATAGTTGTGTGATTACAACTATATGCCTTGACTTGTTTTCAGTTCGGGATTTTTTGCCGCTTGTTTACAAATCGGTTTCACATATTGAAATAAGGGAATTTCGGTTTTGCGGTTAACGTGGACATGCTGAACTGGTTTTTTGAGGTGAAGATTTTCTGACATTTTAAAGAATTTTTTATAAATATGTTGTTTCCTGGTTACTCAGATTTTCGCTTGTAAAATCTGGGAAACGAAGTGTGGTTATTATTCTTTCATCTTTCTATAGGTCAACCTGATTTGCCAAGATCTCAGAAACACTTAGAATAGATGCCAACTACCGATATTGATCCCCAAGCGATAGGAATATAAACAGGTGACTATACATAACCCCTCTATCATCCCACCATCCTAAAACCCCAACAAGAAGTCGGGCCATTCTCTATTTTATTTATTTTAGAACCTCATCAGATTAGTTTTCTTTAAATCTGGGACTCTTATATTAAAGTTATATTAGTCTCAGGTTGAAATCTAAAAAAATATACTTTAAAGAGAATGTTTACATTAGTTTACATTAAAACATTAGTAGCTGCTTTGCCCTTAATCGATGTATCTAAGTGATTAGCAGTAAAATTCACTCTCGGAAATCTGAAGGTCATATAATCCTACACAATGCCCAGGGAATCCTTTTTTATGTAGCTGGAGTCTTTATGTTTTGCACTGCAAACAAATAAGTTAATGCACCTAACTTTAAAAAAAGATAAAAATCAGCACAGTTTCAGAGAGTAGAGTCAGAGAGTACAAATGTAAGTTCAAAAATTGTTTGCGAGAATTTGTGCCATTTATTTAAAATTTCGATAAGATGATAGTAGTATTTTACAAAGCGGTACAAAATAATTTAATATTGGTAGCAGGTAAAATAGATGAAAAGTCGATAATCGCTAGGTTTGGCAGATATGCCCTAGACCTATGTTCTATGTGACATCAAACATTTTACATGGGGGGTTCACTGAGGTACATTTCAAGGCCAGGGTCAAATTTGGTTTACTGCAGAACCCTATCGGAAAATGACGTTTTTGATTTTTATTCTCTCTTTTTCTATTAAAAATCCTCACTAGAACAATGAAAACTCATTGGATGTATGTGTGTCTTGAAAAAGCAGATTTCGAAATCACTTTTGTCACAGTGGAAAACAACATGAAATGTTGAAGTTTTGAGAAATCGGAAATTTTTGCATTTCAAATAAAATCAATGGAAACAAACCACATCCAATAACACGAATACATGTATCAAGAAACTAAAATTTTATAAGAAGACAAGGACACGCCAATGACCAACATATTCCTGACTTGGGACAGGCGCAAAAATTGCGGTGGGGTTAAACTCGTTTTCTTGGATCAAAACCCTCTCCCTATGTGTGGTCAATGGCTAAAAAATAAATACACAAAAGTACTCACAAGAAAATCAAACTAGAAAAAAAGTCCAACTTACCTGGTTACCTAGATTATAGGGAACCCTGTCCTTTTTTTTTGAGGTGATCTGAAATGGGTTGTTGTATTATTATCAAATCATTTGGTTAACATTGAAACCAAACAAGAACTCATATTGAAAAACATTAACATTTAGTTTCAGCAGTATATAAGAAAACTCTGCCCAATTACTATTTTTATACTGGAAGAAATCAGATACTAGTATTTAAATTCGCCTCTCGGCCATTGTTTCCGCTGGCGAAAAATTGTGTATATTAATATTTATTTATTATTATATTTTATCTTTTGGTTAATATTATTATTATGTTTTGTTGTGCATGTTTTCAGCTGTATTCTTTGTATCATAGATTGTTACTAATGGTGATGTTCACCTTTTTTGTAGGTGTACTACACTATAATCGCTTCGCGCTTTTAACGAGTTTTTTTTTTAAATAAGCCATCGGAATTCATAACTATGGAAAAAGTTATCAACATGTTGCACCTGCAGTACTTTTTTTAAAATCAAAACAGCAATTTTGTTTCGAAAGGTGGTGATATTTGCACAAAAAGTACATTAGACTTAATGACCACGATTTTTTAATAAGAAAACAGATGCAAAAAAAAAATACAAAACCTTCTAGTTTTGAATCACAAATTCTCATGTTTCACTGTTCTGAGAATGAAGACGGTTGTTCTAAAGTACATAAAGTAATTGAAAACCGAACTGTCGATTTTACTAATAATTTAAGGACAGTGGCAAAACATAACATAAGTACGGCACAGAAAAGAAAAATGAAGACATCATCGTGACTTCAAGATGAGGAACAACAATAAAAGCGTTGTTCCTTTGCTTTTTTTTACCATGTATTTGTAGAGGCTTTCTCTCATGTGCATTTACTCCATATCTCTTTATTCACCACACACACACACACATACAAAGATGAACAACACGGACCCAATAGAAAAACCATGGGTTAGATCAGATACACCGGTAGAGTAAGCATCTCCTGCTTCTTATAAGACATCCGCCGTGTTGAACATGTCAAATCCGGTAGTATGGCCAAATCCGGTAGACAAAACAAGAATTAAACTTTTAAAAGGAAAGATCTGTTGTCATCTGGGATACAGATATCCCATATCGATCCACAAGATGGTGATGTCGACCGTGAAACTTCTGGAGTGATGACTTCAAGTAATAGGTAACATACCCTTGTTCAAGTAGCCTATTTGTGAGCAACAGGGCTCTATCAAGAATGTCACTGTATCGAACACAGGCCCTTGAGTACCGAATGAGTTAGGAGTAGTTTGCTCAATATATCAGGGCTGGTGGAATGTTGCTACAAAGAAAATGGAAGTTGACTATTGGAAAAGTGAAGTCATCGCGTTTGTTTTGACAACTTTGTTTGAAGTCTTCCTATGTTGTCAATTTCAAGGTGAAGGTCAAGGAATGAGGCCGATGTGGAAGTGTCTGTAGTATCCTTAATTTCAAGCTCTTTTGGATATATCAGATGAAGAAAACACCAAAGCAAGGGTAATTTAGTGACAAAATATCATATCATCTATATAACGGAAGCTAAAATTGAAGGATTTGGCTAGTCTTTTATCTTGAAGAAGCCCTTCGATGAATTCAGTGTCATAAGAGTGGAGAAACAGATCGACTAGGAGAAGTGCACAATTTGTGGCAATTAGAATTCCGATAGTCTGTCTCCAAACTGGACAAATTTATTGGCGATCAGAAACTCTAAAATTTTAATCGATTCTTCTTCTTTATATTTTTTCTCCGATTCGGAGTCCTGTTTCAAAAGTAAGCTTGTTCTCTACCTATAGCAATGAACCTATGTCGTCGTTCACTGTCCTCATGGTGGAAATACATTTGTCCGTACAGTACTTGTCTGTAATGTCTTCATGTTTTGTGAACTTCATTGTAAGGGTACTAGTCTTGATGAGTTGGACTTTTTTCTAGTTTGATTTTTAATGTGAGTCGTTTTGTGTATTTATTTTTTAGCCATTCACCACACATAGTGGGAGGGTTTGGATCCAAGAAAACGAGTTTAACCCCACTGCAATCTTGGCGACTGTCACAAGTCAGGAATATGTTGGTCATTGGCTTGTCCTTGTCTTCATATAAAATTTTAGTTTCTTGATATTTGGGTTATTGGATGTGGTTTATTTCCATTGATTTATTCACTTTTTTACCCTTTTGGGGCCATTTAGGGCTTGCTATATGGTGTGAGGTTCCTCACTGTTTTGAAGACCGNACGGTGACCCCTAGATGCTTTGTTTTGAGTCGTTTCAACCTGGATATGGGATGTTGTCTCCATGACAATTACCCCATTTCCTTTCTTTTTCATATATATAAATATGAATTAAACATTTCAGTCGAGATTTTCGTTGGCCATCAAAATTGGTAGTGTAAAGTGTGGACATTATGAATGTCTGCAATAAAATGGTGTTTTAAGGAGGCCCACTCCTGATATTGTTTAAATCCAGGATGTTTTGTAGACTTAATGAAATGGTAAAAAGGTCCATGTGCTTTTAACGGAGATAGAAGACATCGAAAATTTGGCGAGAAATAGATTTCTCCGGATTTTCGCATAATTTGGTCTAAAAGCCAGAAAGTTATAACAAGAATTTTATGAAAACTTGTCTGTTGTCTAAATTTGACCTAAAGAAGACATTCATGAAATATAAAGTGGGGGTCCATGTGCAAAAACCTGAGGAGTACCAAAATCTGACATAAATTCGAAAATGAGTGAGCCGCCACAATAAAAAGCAAAAACAACACAAAATTTAAAATCAAAATTATGAAAAAGAGATCTCAAAAGGAAATTTTTCTAGCAGTAGTAATAGAAGAATCGCATACAAATGATGATCATAAAATAGCATTTCATCTCGATTTAAAAAAATCCTACAGATATTTCACAATTAAAAAGTCATCAAACATAACAATAAAACTAATATCTGAATCGGTGGTCTTTGTAAAGTGATGACTAAAGCATGTTTATACTTTATATATTTAATTATGTACATTATAAATGCAGTGATATTTTCTAAGTAATGATTAAAATATTTTTTTATACTATTTATAGGTATCAGACCATGTGCAAGTTCTCATAAATAAACCACAAAAGTCAACACTTAAGACATTTGTTTGTTTTACTCTGTTATTTCACATGCAGCATGTCTACATAGACAATTATCGTTTTATTTGCATAATTATCTGATGAAAATTTGTCATTTAGTAGGGAAATTTAAGAAATTATAAGAGAGTAAAACCTTATGATGAATTAGATAAGGCAATAAATGTTTAATGCAGTGTCACTCTTTTTCTCAGATTTATAATATAATTGTCTAGTTATGACGAGAACAATCATTTGTTATCATGTAGTTTATACAGCGATTTTTTATAAAGTTAAAACACTGTCCCAAAAGCTGCTGAGTCAGGGATTTGTTTAGCCTTTGTTACTTTCATCCCTCATCACCATATCATCGAGAGATATGACATATCGGTACGGACATTTTCAGCTAGATTTCACGGATTTTACATAACCGTGTAACGGGTGTCGAATACGGAGCAGAATCTGCTTAGCGATCCGAAACACCTGTCGTCACTCTTGGTTTTTATGGGGTTCACAATGTAAGTGCTTTAGTTTTTAGTGTTGTCTTGGATATCTTTCTATTAAATTTTAGTTATGTCTTCGTTCATGATATTTGAGGTTCAGATTTGTCTTTGTTATTAACTGAATACAACATCGATTTAAAGAAGCTTTTCAACTTTTACCTTGTTACTGTTTGAGAGTTAAAGAAGTAACACGTCTTCCCGGATTTGACTACCGACTTTGACATTTTCCCGGATTGAATCACCCACAGTGTGACGGGTGCTGTTAACAGAGCAGGACATGCTTACCCTTCCGGAGCACCTGATGTCACTCTCAGTTTCACTGGAGTTCACACTGTGAGTGTCTTTGTTCTTAATGTTGTGGTTTCTGCTTCTGTGCTTTGTGTCTGTCTGGTGTCATTGTTTTTGTGTCTAACGTCATTGTTTTCTGTGTTCTCGTTTTTGCCCTGTCTTTGGACTTCGATTTTTGTGAATTTCACCCCTTTGTTCCTTCGGTATTCTACTGCCGTTGTTACGTACCATGGATTTTCAAATGGTTTTGTCTGAGGGTTACAAAATGACATTAACCAATTAGCTACCAATATGTTTAAAAAAACATATGTGTCGTACTGACAGTGTGACGGGTGCTTTATATAGGGCATGACATACTTACCATTCCGGAGCGCCTGATGTTACTCTCTGTTTTTTGTGGAAATGCCTTAGTTTTGAATGTTGGGTGTTTATGTTTCCTTAATGTTTTGTTGTCTTTTTTGTTCTTTATTCTCGTTTTTTTTCTGTCATGTCTTTTGAGGTTAGTGATTAGTGCGTCCTTTGTTCTTTTGATTTTCTACTGCTTATGTTTGTTATCCCGAATAATACCACTCCTTCTCAAAATCCGATTTTCTCCAATCTAAAAATGCAGATAAACTGAATATGACGACTTAATAATCCTTTTTCATCTTTCCGAACTTCCAAAGGAAAGTAACTCACCAGCTCGACATATTTTACGAATTATGGAGTAAATTAACATGAGACCATAACACATATGTTTACGAAAAAATAATAAGCTGCCCGTTACAACAATCGACGGCAGTAAATTGCTAAATCCAAAAATATTGCTTCAGCCATAATATGCTTTTGTGGCTTCTTGCCTTCGTTGAACTGTAGAAAAATCCTACTTCGTATAAGGAGCATTGTAACTTTCGACTATTTTAAGCTAAGAAGAAACCTTGGCCAAAGTAACATTTGGCGATGGTGAAGACAACAAATGAATTCACAACAAATGAATATTCAATAACTTATTTTGGTTTTAAAAATTCTGTCATTGGTCTTTTGTCACTTATTTATAAGCGAAACAATCATTGATGGTTGTTTGAAATTCATAACCACTTTTGAAATAACAATTATAACTATTGATTGGTTATATATTAAAACAAAATGCAGAATACCATCATGTTTTCCATTCAATATGACAATACATGTGCAAAAAGGGAACAACTGAACACAAATACAACCAAATATTTTACGAAAGGATATGGAGTAAATGAACATGAGATCGTAACACATATGTTAACTCAAACAGCAATAATTCTAATGAGCTGTGTGGGCATTTCGGAAATTAATTCCTAATCAGCAGCACTAGAACCCAAACAAAGGAAATCCGTAATTTCAAAAAATGTTTAAAATGCTTAAAACCAAACGAAATCCGAATAATCAGTAATATCAAATATGGCTAAAGACAAAACTACGATGGAGGCAGTTCATCCTTCGGTTTAGAATTTGCATAAATTTAGATAATAATAATTGAACAAAGTGTACACATGAGATATTACCTCATGTACAAGTACACCATATCTAAGAAAAATAAAGAGCATACATCTTTACTACGGGGAATTGTTTTACCAACTCCACACTGCAATAAAAGACAAACTTCTGAATTAAATATTTTACGAAAGGATATGGAGTAAATGAACATGAGATCGTAACACATATGCTAACTCCAACTGCAATAACTTAACGAGCTGTATGGCCATTTCGGAAAGTACGAATGGTGCCCTCCCAACATAATAATTTAGTCAGTTGCTGTGATACGCAACATCACTGCGTCTAAATTCTCAAAAGCAGCTAGTATAAAGTTCATATGTCAGGCATGGCATACAGGAATTATACGGTTCTATTAAGAGACATCCACCAGGAGTTGTGAAGTCGTAATTTCTTTCATTTTGGTGTTATTTATCCTTTATCTGCTAGTGTGTCACACTTTTGACAAAAAAAGGAATAACATATCACTATTGATCTTTCTAGAGTTCCTGGTGTGATTGTTTTTTTTTTGTTTTCATCAAAGGTGGAGGGAGGGAACGAGGATTGGTACCTGTTTTGTCGCATTTTCAGGAACCGTTCCCGTCATCATAAAAAAAAAGAGCTCATATCTTGCAAGTCCTGTACTGCGATATGTATACTCCAGCAATCAGGAGGGAGAAACTGGAATGTTATAGGGGATTTTCACATTTCCGTCAAGTTCAGGATTTTTCGAATATTATTCCTAAAAAAAATGATTCTATTTTCTCTAATTTCTAGCAAATTTAACCAACGCCTGACTGATGTGATAAAAATATTTCTCATCTTTAGAGAGTGAGAACAACTAACGTGAAATTTTCCGTCAAATCTATTCGGAACACTCGGTGTTTTACATTATGTCACACTGTTTATTAAAAAAATATGTTGAGGCAAACATGAAGATATAGGAATTTCGAAGTCATATCATGCTGATCATTCAGTTAAGGCTTCAGGAGTTCAGAAAGGGAATCAGAATAAATGATCCATGTGTGATGATGATAGTAGATCATTTTATTATACATTTCATTTCAGTTAAATGAGTTCCAATTAAGTATTGTTCTACGAAAAAGCATTAAATTCAACGATAGCTGAAATTCAAAGCTTTGCCGGGTTATTTACTAATGCTGTTAACTGTTTCCCCTATGCAAAGCTCTGTCCTTTTCTTATTTTGGTTTATTTTTATACCTTTTGGATCAGTTGTTCTCTATCAACTTTTATACATCTTTTGATTTCTGGTTTTCAATGTTTTGATTTTATCTACACTGAAGATACATAAATTGTCGAAATGGCCATATGCAGAAAGTAATTTCCAGTAACTTTGGTATCTTGAACAAAATTATGATGAAATAATGTTTTAGGATGTGAATTATCAAAAGTGGTAATGGATTTAAAAAAAAAGGTTGGAAAGAATATTGCTTCAATATTTTTTGAAACAATAAACAGCAATCGAAACAAACAAGTTTAAATGTTCGCGGGATTTCAAAAGAATTTGTTACAAGAAAATACTTTAATAACTGAAAGCATTTGTCCGGACAGTACCTGTGTGTATTGTCTTCATGTTTTACGTACTTCATTGTAAGGGTACTCGTCTTGATAAGTTGGACTTTTTTCTACAATGGCCGAGAAGCGAATTTCAATTTCTGATTTCTTTCAGTATAAAAATAGTAATTGGGCAGAGTTTTCTTATATGCTGCTGAAACGAAATGTTAATGTTTTTCAATTTGAGTTCTTGTTTGGTTTCAATGTTAACCAAATGATTTGATAATAATACAACAGCCCATTTCAGATCACCTTAAAAAGTCAGGAATATGTTGGTCATTGGCTTGTCCTTGTCTTCTTATAAAATTTTAGTTTCTTGATATTTGGGTTATTAGATGTGGTTTGTTTCCATTGATTTATTCACCTTTTTACCTTTTTGGGGCCATTTAGGGCTTGCTATATGGAGTGAGGTTCCTCACTGTGTTGAAGACCGTACGTTGACCCCCTAGATGCTTTGTTTTGGGTCGTTTTAACTTGGATATGGGATGTTGTCTCCTTGACATTTACCCCATTTCCTTTCTTTTTCATATTTGTAAGGTACATGACATTTCTTGTTTAATTTAATACTATTATTCTCATTTTTTGTTGTGTTCTAGATTCAGTTTTAAAGCTAATCCAGTGGTATGGGCTATTGTAACAAAAATACCAAGCAGAATTGTAAAGAGCCAAAGTCGAAGAGGCAATACGACAAAGCAGGTGGAAAACAACCGGGAAAATTGTCGCCCGCAATGGTCCTACCTTGGTAAAGCCATTTCAACAGAAATTGTGGGTTAAACCTGTTTTATGGCGTGCCAAATTCCTCCTTCCATTGTGGAAATGTCTAGTAGCAACTCAACAGCAATTGATAATTGAAAGGTCTTAGTAAAAAGAAATGATCATCCCAATATTAAGTAAAAAGGGAAACATGAATCACAGTTCGGACCAAAACTTCAAATATTTCCACAAGGGACCGATAGTTATTTAAGAACTTCTAAATGATCGTATGAGATAGAATTTTTTTGAAGCCTTGATGAAATTGGCCATTTGCAGAAACTAAAATTTACCATAACCGGTAAATTATTATGAGAAGCACTACTATCAAATTTGCATTCACAGGAAAATTAAAATTTGGTCGTGATTTAAGTATTTATCAATGAAATTAACATAAAAAAATACAGCGTTAAGTCTTATGCAATCAATTCAAGGAGGTATCTCATGAGATTGAGTTGTAAAATATGTTAAATGTTTGTCATCTTTTAAATCAATAGGGTTTGTGTTTTAGTTCATACTAAGGTAAGGGATATTATCATATTTTTCAAATTTGTGATATATTGTATGGCTAATATTACGAATTATAATATGTTATAAAAGTAGGATGGGCAGCTGTTTTATTGTAGCATAAGCATTTTCAATAAAATAATAATATTTAACGTTTTTATGAATGAAGTGAAATCTCGATAGCCAGATGACGCTTAATCATTTTTCATTCATATTTTTCTCAATTATGTAACGTAGTCATCCATCATTTTTTAATCATCCAAAATATGAAATAAGACAACATCCTTCAATTGCCCGTGACGTATAGATAGTATATCGTATAAAAAATCAACTACTGCCTCTAGATCTTATCCATAGTCATTTTTCCTTTATCATATTCTTGATAAGGAAAGCTCATTGTTTTTTAGATGTTTTGTATTTAATTCGATACCGTGCTGTAACCATTCTTGTGACGCAAGTTACAAAGCGAGAGATGCCGATCCAAAATTCCGTCTTCAGAGTTGTGGTCAACATTTTTTATTCACCTTAGCACGGTAGTATTTATTTTCCCATTGCCGACAATAGTAAGATTTTGAAATATTTGGCTACTTTCTAAATTTGATCAGGGTTCAAATACTACAGTTACCTAGAGGAGTTTCATACAAGATTGAAAAAACATCCTCATGCCAGCTAGCTCAAGCTGAAGGAAATGACCCCTGATTTGCACCCTTTCCTTTAGTGAAAAGACTAAATGTTAAAAGACATATGAATAATTTATTGTTATATATATATATTTAAAGACTTTGCTTATATTTAAGCATAGTACATGTATAAATACTTGAAAACATTTTGCTTTCTGGTATACCATACATATATGAAGCCAGGTTCATACAAGGGCTAGTTCAGAAAAAAGACAATAAGCTAGCCAAATCCTTTAATTTCAGTTTCCGTTATATAGATGATGTTCTTTCATTGAACAATCCTCAATTTAAGGATAACCTTCATCTTATATACCAAAATTAACTCGAAATTAAAGAGACCACTGATACACCATCATCAGCGTCATACCTGGAGATATACCCCTACATAGATAACTCTGGACGTCTGAAAACCAAACTTTATGACAAGCGTAATGATTTCGACTTTCCAATGGTAAACTTCCCGTTTTTGAGCAGTAATATTCCCACTTCTTCGGCATATGGCGTGTACATTTCACAACTCATTCGCTATTGCCGTGCCTGTAGTTTATACAGCGATTTAGTCAACAGAGCGAAATTACTATCTCAAAAACTTATACATCAAGGGTATGTTCAGTCACTGTTGCAATTGTCACTACAGAAGTTTAACGGTCGTCACCACGATTTGACAGACCATTACAGTGTTTCTGTTTCACAAATGAGAATAGATATCTTTGGGTAGATCCAGAGTTTGTAACCGGACTGACTAACACCGACTGGGACAAAACCGGACTTTTCACTGGCAGTGTGACGGGTGCCACGCGTGGAGCAGATCATGCTTACCCTTCCGGAGCACCTGATGATACCTCATTTACCTTTTTATAGGGGTTCACGCTGCTAGTGCCTTAGTTTTGTGGCGTTCTTGTTCATTTTTGTTTATTTGTTATGTAAAGGAGATACAATGGCCAAGTGTGAATTCATGAATAAGAATCCACGAACCGGAGGCGAGTGGATTGTTCATTATGAATTCACGCTTGGCCATTGTTTCTCTTACTTAAACCATTATTGAGACATTTATTTAATCAAGAGATTAAAAAGATTATCGCCTATCTAATTAATGCATTGTTATCTTCGTACTATATATGTCTTTATGAACGAACGTTCACTCAGTGTAAAAGAAGAATATATGGATGAAGTTGTTCTAAAAGTTTGATTTTAACCGATATCTAATACTCATATAAACTTCAATTGTGGGATATGTATTTTGCAAAGTGAATCGAAAGGACATTAAATTCAGTAAAAAATGTCGGCGAATAGTGTTGAACCTCTAAACCTTATCACAGAAGAACGAAGAATAGAGAAGACGTAAGTTTTGCCTGTATAATGAAATACTTTCTGCCAAAACACAGGCAAAAACAGGGTAAAACATGCACGAGGAAATTGCATGGGGAGGAAGAAGCCATATTTTTGGTTATATTTAGAAAAAGGAAAGAAATATGATGTTTAATTGTATATACTATAGAATCTTTAACCCCCTCCAAAAAGGAAGAAAATGGACAAAATGACTATTCACTGAGCTGTACGTATTTGAAACGTCAATTATTGATTGATTGATTGAATATTGTTTAACGTCTACTCAGCAATATTTCAGCTATATCAAGACGAGAACAAGTTTGTTAATAATTAATCACTTTGGGGTATGGAAAGGGTCATGGGACGGGAAATTCTGACTGCCACTGGAAAAGTAGGGTGAAATCGAAAAGGGCGGAGAATTTAGCCTTGTAGCCGATCACCTACGGACCACTCAAAAAAGCTTGCTACAAGGGTTCTTTAACGTGCAGGAAGCATGGCATTTCTCCCAACACGTACGTGGACCTGAGTTTACATCCCATCCGAAAGATGGGTTTTGTATTTATTAATCCCGCACAACCACGGAATGGGTCCTATTTCTGTATCCCGGGACCCTCGGGGTCAGCCCCCGTTTAAAAGGGGTCACACCCCGCAAGCCTGAGATACTAGGTCCTATTTCTATATCCTGGGGTTCCCTCGGGGTCCTCTGTTAGGAAGACTCATACTCCAAGTTCAGAGGATGCTGCGGGCCTATTCATAAGCCGGGACCGCGCACGGAGGGAAACGTCAATTATAATACTTATTGATAAAGTTCCTTATAATACTTATTGATAAAGTTCCATCATACAAAAAAATGTTCAATGGCAACAGATGAAAAGACTTCATCAAATATTTTAAACACTTGCGGATCCAGCGGGGGCCAAAGAAGCACGTCCCCTTAGCACTAGTGACCTTTTATGTAAATTGAACAAAACAAAAACAGTAGAGGTTTGTTTATTTAGAATGTTTATTAAAACAATTTTTTAAAAATGTGATATTCAGGGTACCTTGTCCCGACTTGACAAATTAATGACAGTTTTACATCAAGTACTTGTAATTCTAATTTAGGGAATATTAGAATAAGTTGAAGTACTGTAAAATAAGACTTCGTAATTGTCAACGGTTTCATAACAGTTTGCTTCTTTTCGTTTGGTTACATTCAGCAATTCTTACCATTTCAGCAATTTATGTGTCATTAGTACAAATCATAAAACTCTAAGATACATATAAGGCGATAATAAGATTATTCCTAGATTCCCATTTTTTTTCTCAAAAGTGTGGGCGGGTGGGCGAATTTCATTTCATATTTTCATCATTTTGTAAAAAATGCTTTAATTATATGAGAAATGTACCAAAATTTGCCAAAAAAATCAAAATAAATTTTGTTCGGGCGTGTCAAAAACTCGGGGCGAGAGGGGATGTGAATCTAGGATATTTCTTTTATTATGGCCTAATATTACCTTTTCCTAAACAGTAACACATTAAAATAATTGAACTAGCAATATGAAGTTCAAGCCCAATCTGAACTATCTGAAGTCCTTTTATTTCTTTGCTTTGGTCACGATCTCCTGAAATTCTTGTTTGACAAGAGAATTGCCAAAAACTTTCAGTTCAAGGGAATAACATGGGCTCTTGATTCCTAGGCTCCAAACGTTTTTGAACTAGGGGATCTGGGCTACGCCACAGGGTCTCGGGCTCTAACACTAGGTCCCCGGGCTCTAACACAAGGTCACCGGGCTCCAACACTAGGAATCAGAGAGCTAGGGGTCCCGTGTTATTACCCCCTGTTAATGGTATTTCAAGGTTTTGCTTTGTCATAGGCCTTTTTTCTTCATAAGCATCTGAGTAGTACAGAAAAATATGAATTCATGAAAAAAGTGTAGAAACCGGATATTTCATTTAATTCTCCTTCTACCAAATGCGTACATTCTTGAAGATCATCCCAGCACAGCTGGTAAGCCCGTTATCTATGACTGTGCTTTTCCCTACAGTTGGATGCAGAATTATGTATATATTTTGAACTAACACTGATAACTGGAGGGAACTCGTAAAAGATTATAAAGTTATTTTTTTGATGTTATGCCCCCCCCCGCACTCATTAGCAGCACTCCTGGTTCGCCCATGTTAAAGCAGGTTTGTTATTTGATTGATTCACATAGAACTTAATTAAGTAAACACGAAAAAGTCGGAATATGGTGTAAACGCAAATACGGGTTTTTCTCCAATACTCCAACAAAACGCGTTTTTGTGTATGTATTAACAATGAAGAGATATGGAGTAAATGCAAATGAGACAAATCTCTACAAATACATGGTAAAACACAGCAATGGAACAACGCTTTTATTGTTGTTCTTCATCTTGAAGTCACCATGAGGCCTTCAACAATGAGCATTACTCATACCTCATAGCAAGTTCAAGACGGCCCCTAGCACAGGGTTGAGCGGTAATCATTGCTAATTGCTATAGTCCAAATGTAACCAATGTGTAGTTTTGAAAAGAAAATGTCGAAATTAAATCGAACATTTCCGCGTATTTATCAGATAAATATTTTGAATCTAGTTGTACTTGAAGGAAATATAAATTACCATGTAGCCAGCTTCTACAACATGTACAATATATACATAACTATGGTTGGTTTAAACGACACAGTAAAGCACGTACCATTTGATTTTTAGGGGTGGGGCTGGGATTTCTGGTCCCGGTCTATGCTTAGAAAATCTCTGACACCAGCACCTGGGTTATGAAAAATAATCTAGCCCTCACGCTGTTCATCAGAAAAAAAAAGAACAAGCAACATATTTCCTATCATGCGGTCCAAAACGTTTCCCAACTCGGGTGAAAATCCCAGCACCCCCTTCCGAAAATCAAATAAATCCGTGCCTAACGAAGGTAGCGAACAAAATCAGTTCGCAGTGAAATGTATTAAATATACATTTCCCTGGTAACTTATAAACTTGAAATTGGAGAAAACAATAGAGGGGACGCCGTTGGTTCTTTAAAAATAATCCACAGTTATTACAATAGAATGCCGTCACAACAATGGTTTAAGTCTTTGTCATACTGTCTCAATTCGTGTTGCTGTGAATTGCCGTGATTTTGGATTTATGATTTTAGAATTTCCCCTTTCCTCGTTCTTGCTTCGGTATTCGTTTGCCGATGTATTTATATATCCAATCACAGGCTTTAGTATATTCAGTTGAGTAGGGAAATCATTTGGGCAACCTAGTGCCAGGAAATAAATACTACTGTGCCATCTTAAAGTTTGTTTTCACCCATTCATGACTTCATCAATCTTTATGGAATCATTTGAAATTTGATTAGAAAGAAGCAAATGACCAGGCAATTACCTTGAGCTGGACATATTCTTTATTTATTACTTTATTTTAAGCAAAATACTTATATTAACCTGTCGTATTGGTTGATTTCAAAAAAAAAAAAATGTTAAATTTTTTTGGATTATGACTTTCCATATTATTTGATTCAAATGCTGCTGATGGCAGGTTACTTCTTGAAACATGTGTACAGCAGAACAGAATTAACTGTTTGTTATTCTTTGTATTTTTAATGAAATCTTTGATTTTTTGGAATTTCCTTGAAAAAGACATTGCTGTTTTCTTTATTCCGGTTCCAACTTTGGTAAAGTAATGAGAACCGAACGGTCAGTCTAAAAGAGAATAATCCAAAGACAGGGGTAAGACAAAGAACATCAAGACATTGGGACGGAAAGGAGTCACACATAAAGATGAACAATATTGGTCTAAATTAAAACCACAGATGAGATCAGGTGCACCGGTAGAGTAAGCATCCTGGTAAATTTACTGAAACATCGAACCAATAATGTTTGAAATGTGTGCATATCATTTTTAGTTTTAGCAATTCACATAATTTTGAATAACTAAGAATCTAAAACATATAGTTCTAACTTTGGTGAAGTTCCTGATACTCTCCAAGACCATCAATTTTTCATAAATTATCCTTAGCAAGCATGCTTTATGAATGTATTTAAAGCAAACTAACATAACAAAAGTTTTGGATTCTAATTTATGACCCTAGACTTATCTAAGACCAATTATGTTTGGAAATCTGCTAAGCAAGTACACTTTTGTGATATATTTTTGTGAAAACGGTTGTTTTCAATATTTGAATTGCAAAAAATATATATATATATAAGTGATTCCAGTATTGGTAAATTTCCTGAAACTCGTAAGACTAGCTATTTTGTTACCAACCATATTTTTAATGCAAATTCAGTTATTGCAAAATATTTGATTCTAATTTTTATTTTTTGTAAAGGATGGGTTGCAATAAGGCTGTTTTCTGGTCCACCTGGAATTTTGATATAATATGTTCCAATGTAACCTACAATATATGAAAGTTAAAATTGTGCAAAAAATATCAAATCGCGCATGTGCAAGTCACGTGATCATGTGATTTTACCAGGACTCTTTTAAAAAAAAATAATTACAGTATGAAAAGAATATAGATTGGCACGGTGCCAAAACAACAATGAACATCATTTTGATATTATAATAATTTGCATATGTTGCTATTCTATCCATGATATAATTCTTTTATTAATCAATCTCTTTTTGAAGGGAAAAAATAAAGTTAAAAACAGATAACTCTTTATATGAAAAATCTACACTAAAACTTCATTTTTCGAGGTAAATGGGGTGCTTTACCATCCTATATTCTGATATTTTATTGATAATTAGTATTAATTTTTGCTTGTCCGACATGTTTTCATATACTTATACATATTTTTATATATGCTAATTTATTTGAAACAAAATATCACGTCAGTTTGTCTAAAGGAAATGATTTTGTCGACTTAAACTCTAAATATTGTATCGTTTTGTTTTAGTATTAAGTTTTTTTTCGAATTTTTGGCCAAGAATGCAAACACTGAGACATTCATTATTGCAAATTAAATATTATGCGCTTGATTTGGTATAATTAAGAATATGTGTACTATGCAAACACAGCCTTCAACACATTTCAACTCAGTTTTGAGCATGGTTTGATATTGAGTACCAGTGTACTATGCCTCCTGCACACAAACAAGCTGCACGATTTTAGAAAGGGATTTAACTGATAAGAACTCTTGTCTTTTTTCAACGAAGAAGCCACTCATTGCAGTTTTATTCCAGGAAAAGAATCACGTTTGAACAATTATGGAATCCCTTGTCTAACACAAATACATACGTATCACAGAACAAGCTTTGCGTTTTGCTGCTATCAATTCAAACATATTCTCGGGTATGGAAGATCATTATATTTTCATCGTGAGAGATTTTCCCACCTAATATGGAGCTTAACAGTACACAAAGGCCTTTAAAACTTAAGATACATGTATCTGTAATATTTTAACTCTGGCAGGTGATTGTTAGATTCCTTTATTAAACATCATCCTTGTTCAAGTGTCAGCTGTGTAGAAAATGTTATAGGCGCTCCAGTAACACATCGAAAAGGCGACCCTTTTCTTATTTTAAACCAATTCTGCTCAAGGACAGTAACAAAATCGAAGATATAACATAGAGGATACATAGGAAATATACAAGGTTAAAAATACAACGGAATTGGAAAATAACTGAACAAATTTCTTCGGAATATTTTTGTACATATGCACAGATGATTCTTAAAAGCAATTAATTATAATCCATTGGTAATTCATGTTGTTTCAAATACATAAAAACACATTTTACATCGGGAAAAACCAACAAGAAAATTTAACAAAGTATATAGCCTCTACTTACTAAACTAGATCGTGTTCAGCTTATTTGGCAAATCACCAGGTTAGGAAAAAGCTCTTACAAGGTCTAAAATACTCTGAAAACCACATTTACTTATAATTTTGATGTGTAAATAATTTGCATATATAAATTGTTTTCGGTGCAGATCACATCAAAACTTTTCGAAGACCATAAACCAAAATTCTGATAGAGAACAAATATCCAAAAAAATCTAAAGAGAAAAGCCAAAATCAGCTAAGGACAGAGCTATTGCACGATGAGAGATGCCCCTTAGGTAAATGAAAAATTTCTAACATTAAGATATAGCAAAGTTCGAAATAAATCGGTTTTCGGGTCAGCACCGAAGTACTGGCTACTTGGTGGGTGAATACCATTTGGGACTAGCAAAAGGTACCCACAAAATTATTTAACCATTCTACTAGCTTTTGCTTGTACCTGTAGCAAGTCAGGTTATCCCAAATTCCTTTAAGTATTTACATTTGACTTTTGTCTTTCATATGCGTAAATTGTTGTTTGTAATTGTAAATTTTGGCCATTATAGGTGTTTTCTAAATATCAAATAACAGAATACCGAAGTTACCGCATATGCGCATTTCAACAACTTATGTCTCGTCAATGCAGATCAAATCAAAACATTTGGAAATCTATATTCTGAAATACAAGTATGTGTAAAGACTGATAGAGAACAAATTACCAATAGCATCTAAACAGTAAAGGCAAAAATCAGCTAAGGACAGAGCATTGCGAGAGGGAGATACTTTGTTGATTTTAGATATTTCAAGTTTTCAACTAAAATGGGTTTTCGAGCCAGCACCGAAGTACTGGTTATTGGGTTAGTGGATATCCTCGAGGACTAATAGTCCACCAGCAGAGGTATCGGCCTAGGGGTCATGAATAACAAAATACTGAAGCTACTGTTAATTAAGTTTCTGCACATGTGCATTGCGACAACTTATGTGCCTTCAGTGCAGATCAAATAAAAACATTCGGAATGTTAAAAAATGGATAACAGGAAACACCTTCAATGGCTGAAAATTATAATTACATGCAACAATTTGCAAGGGAACTACACAAGAAAAACACGTATAAGACAAAAGACAAACGTAGGCAACGATAATATGTATTAAGGCTGATCGAGAACAAATTACCAATAAGATCTACATAGTAAAGCCAAAAATCAGTTTAGAACAGAGCTATGTTATGTTTTCAAATCAAATCGGTTTTCGGGCCAGCACCGAAGTACTGGCTACTAACAAATAATTTTTTAATGATTGATTAAACTCTAGATGATAATGATGTATTTTTTTTTCTTTTTTTCTTTTTTTTTGTATGCTGGTGAAGTTTCTGGGATGGAATTTCAAATTTTGGTCAATTTTAAAATCACGTTGAATCAATAAGACAACGTGGATAGTGAATGAAAGGATATAGAGCAAGAGCACATGAGACAAAGTCTCTACAAATACTGGTAAAAAAGTAAGTGAGAACCGAACCGTCAGTCAAAGGAACGAATATTCCATGGACAAAGGCAACATCGGAAACACTAAGAAACAAGGACACCACTTCAGTACGGGACAAAAAAGACAAATGAAGACACACATACAGATGAACAACACGGACCCGATAAAAACCATGGGTGAGATCAGGTGTACCGGTACAGTAAGCATCTCCTGCTTCTTATAAGACACCCGCCGTGTCAAACATGTCAGCTCCGGTAGTAAAGTAAAATCCGATAGAGAAAAAACAAACTTTAGTTGTAGAGGGAATGCATGGTAAAAACAAGCAAAGGAATAACGCTTTTAATGTTGTTCTTCATCTTGAAGTCACCTTTGCAATCAGAATTAGACTCACAAGTATTGATTAAACACAAAAAATATTCAACATAGCTAACTCTGTATTAACTATAAAAAGAGACAGTATATTGAAACACGAAGGACTTCGTTTCAGCAGTTACAACTGGTGATTTTAATAATATGATATCATTCTACGAAAACTAAAAAGGTATTTTTAAGACATGAGCGAAGGGGGCATTTAACTCGATGAATATTCTTTCATAAGAATTTTTCCTGTTTCAAAAAAGGTATGATAAATATATGTTAACGGCTCTGAACAAGAAAATTTGTAAAGGCTACAAGGAGCCTTGTGTCTAGCCTATTCAGTAAAGCGTCATTATAATTTGGCCTGTATCAAGATGCCGTTCGTAGGGAGAATTCCAAAGAAATAACTACTGTTTGAAAGTTTCAGGATACTGTAAAAATATTAATCTTCGCGGTGTACTAATTTTCGCTATTTTCGCGGTAGGTTCTGGAACGAAAAAAATAGT
Source organism: Modiolus philippinarum (assembly GCA_002080025.1). Classification (NCBI taxonomy): domain Eukaryota; kingdom Metazoa; phylum Mollusca; class Bivalvia; order Mytilida; family Modiolidae; genus Modiolus; species Modiolus philippinarum. The sequence goes on along the minus strand of MJUU01065296.1, from coordinate 13,117 downwards.
ACCCGTGAACATATCTTTTCGTGTAGGAAAAACCTTTTTTCTTTGAAATCCGTGAAAATTGACACCTGCAAATATATCAATCTTTTATAAACCGCGAAAATTAATACGTTTACAGTATTTGCAAAATTTTTAATTAGATATTTCTCAAATCTGATATTGAAAATGACTGTTTCCACTGATTTAATTGAAATGGATGTTTAACAAGGGCTACGCATAGCCATATATCCCCGCTGCTCCAGCAATTTTAAACCGCACATATTTGTGGTAATTTTAAGTTAAGAAGGGACATAACTCCTACAAACTATTCAACAAGGACTCATCTTTAAACTTGCTTGATGTGTTCTTGAACAAAAGCTTCTGTATTAGTATTATCCAAATCCAATAAAAAAATAAATTTTCTAGATAGTTTTTAAATTTTCAAAATTAAAAAGGGACATAACTCCTTCAAAAATATTCAACCAGGACTCATCTTCGAACTCACTTAAGGCATGGTAGATACAGGGCTACTGTGTAAATATTATCAAAATCCAATATTATGAGCAATAAATTTTCTAGAGCGCTAACAAGGATATTTGGTCAATTTTCAAAGTTAAAAAGGGGCATAACTCCTACAAAAATATTCAATAAAATTCATCTTTGAACTCACTTGAGGCATTTTAGAACTTAGGGTACTGTGTAAATATTATCAAAATCCAATAAGAAATAAATTTTCTAGTCTTACAAGGATATTTTGTCAATTTTCAAAGTTAATAAGGGGCAAAACTCCTACAAAAATATTCCAACAGGACTCATCTTTAAACTCGCTTGAGGCATTCTTGATATTAAGTTATTGTATTAATTATATTGATTGTATTTTTACTCAACTAAAATGTAATATTCTCAATCACAATCATTAAAAATAATATTTATGTCAATTTATTCAATGATTTAACTCCTTAAAACTAACAAGAGTTTTAAATTTATATTTAGATGAAATAAACAAATGATAAATATGGATATTGATTGAAGAACCAGCTATCGATTCATCATAAGTAAAAAAAATGAAGAATCCTAGGTAGTGAAACATTAGTCCTGAAATTCAGGACTTTGTGTAGCATATTTTATTTGGACTTTTGAGTGTAGCAACATTAAAAAGTACAGTAAAAGTCCAAATAAAGATATGCTACACAGAGTCGTGAATTTCAGGACTAGTGAAACATCAGATAAACTGAATTAACGATGAAAGGCTCTTGCTGAACCAATTGAGTCCATGTCAATAAAATGTTTATACTGAACGCTATAATAAATGCCAACATTTAATGATAATAATTGTAACTACTCTTTGTGTTTGTAAACATTACATATTTATTGTCAATATTTCCAATAAAGTGCTTCAAATTAGATTATCGATTTTATTTCCACTTTATAAAACAGGTGCTACGCCCGCATTATTCCCCCCTGACACGTAACGGAAATTGTCACTATTACACGTGCCGAGTAATGTGCCAACAAAATAGGTCGCGTGTCACATCACGGAACAGCTGTAATACTACTAAAGAACAAAATTGTTATTTCTGAGATTCATCAAATAGAACCATCTGATTTTCCTAAAGTATCAAATTGACCATTTTAGATCAGTTTGAAATTAGTTACTATGGTAACTTAAGTGACCATTTATTTTTACTTTAGCACGGTCGAAATACAACTGATTCCGTCCTTTCATTAACTTCAGTATTTTGTTATTCACAAGATATAGGAACTTTATGTCATATTATTACTTATTTCTAAAATTTCCAAATTTCTTTTTGGAATCACATGGAACGTTTATGGTTATTTTGCAAAAAGTTCTTTAGTTTCATGTCTGGCATGCCCTACTGAAAGGCGTAGACAAGAAGTAAAATTCTGAAAATTGGGTCGTTACAAGTATTGCTCGTAACTTACTAATGTATAAATATTCTTTGCGTTTATTTTTTCTTTGGTTTTTTTTTGGGGGGGAGTTTGTTTTGTTTTTGTTTTTTTAGGGGGATTTGTCATTTCGAGAGTAGAGACTTTAATAAAATGCAGGTTTCTGTGTCCTAGAATTAACTGAAAAACTGTCGAATGAGTGTTATATATGACTTTGTATAAATTTCTAACAAATATTACAGAAGTGTGTTCATAGCAGCAGACAAGTATTTGCTGACAAATGCGAAAGAAAAACAGTAAGGTTTTGTACGCAAATTTTCGAATCGAAAAAGGGAATCAGGCTCTGGGTACATAAGATAAACAATTTAGATAGTTGAATATCTTTGAAAAAAAATATGAAAAACTAGAAGTTATTTTTAATGGTGAAAACGAAGTATTGAAAGTGAAAATGAGAACCCTTTTTTTATTTTATTTTTTTTATAAATACTAGTAATACAATATAAATTTGTATGACCGCATGCTAGCGTTTCAAGGAAAGAACGGCAGTAAACAGTATAACTGATTTGGTGACCCTTCAAGTTTGTCTACTATTTCTTGCGCTATATATTTTACTTCTTTTATAACGTCTTTCAAACTCAAAAGTGATTCCTTATTATTTAAAGTCAAGATCAGCTTTATTTTATCTTTTTGCACTAAATTTTAGTCGGAAAATCAAATGATGAAATAGATTCAACATCTATGTCGGCACATTTTATCTAACATAATCCTTAAAAGTATAAGGGGCTTACTTATTATAGAAGTTTACACAGAATTTATATTTCAAGTAAAGATTATTACAATATTGGTCATTATTAAGTGGTGGGATAACATCAATGATATTTATGGCTGGGCGTAAGAATTTTTCTGCCCGGTTTTAGAGTAAAAAAGACTAATATCAGCAAAGGACAGGCTCTTAACGAAGGATGTATTACAATAAAGGTGACTTTTGAAGTAATCGGTGTTTCGGGCCAGCACCGATGTACTGGGTGGCTGGGCTCTTAATATCCTCGCGTACCAACAATTTCAAATTATAACAAAGCAATAAAATACTAAAAATTGCAGTTAACTTCAGTTATTTCAGAAATCAAAGTCAAATGTAAAAAAATATTGACTGAAGCAAAAGACGTTAGAAAAATGTTCTGACAAATACACATCAAAATTGTCACAGTCTGTCCAAGGGTGACTGAATAACTAATTACCGAAGTTACTGTTAATTTGGTTACTGCAGATGCGCATTTCGACAACTTATGTCTCTTCAGTGCAGATTAAATCAAAACATTTGGAAATCCATATACCAAAATATGTATTAAAGCTGTTAGAGAAGAATCTAAATAGGAAAGCCAAAATCAGCTAAGGACAGAGCTTTGCAAGAGGGAGATACTCCATAGTTCTTTTTTCTTAAATTTAGATATTGCAAGTTTCCTAATAAAATCGGTTTTCGGGTCAGCACCGAAGTACTGACTACTGGGTTGGTGAATACCCTCGGGGACTAACAGTCCACCAGTAGAAGCATCAGCCTAGTGTATACTGTAAAATTTAATGTCAATGGCAGGAACTTTACCATCAAATTCCCCGTTGACATCTCCTGACAAACAGCCAGCCTGGTACATTTGATCACCTGAACTAAACCAGGCTGTGGAATTCAGTACGTAGGGGAAACTGGTCGTCCTTTAAAACGACGCACCCAGGAGCACTTGTTTCGCATTCGGTTCCCGAAAAAGTTTAGATCTTACATTTATCAACATTGCTCGATTTATAATCATGGTAGAAAGTTTATTAAAATTTAACCTCTTGAAATTGTAGAAAAATCCCCTGACCAATCCAAGAGAGAATTTGTAAGATCAAGAAGACAATGTGAACTGTCTTGGATACAGAAACTTCAGACAGCTTACCCTTTAGGTCTAAATGACAACATCATGGGTCAAGGAAACATTTCTCAGCGCGCTTCCATTGACATCATGAGTATTTCTTCTCCGAAATTACGCCATCGCAGGTCACATGGTCGAAGAGTGAATTATAACATAAATACAAACGTAAAAACCTCGTAAATGTTAAAGATCTGTATACTGTTTTCAAAAACAATGGACGACATGGATTGTTTACTAAACTCTGCTCAATTCCTGTTAATCAACTAAAAAATCTCTTTGGAATGTGATACCACGTCTGTAAATAGTCCGCTGTATGAATGTTCCATAATTATTGATGCTTTCTGCTTTCATCGGCTTTATCCGAGAATCGACAAACCTGATGAACATGTAAAACAATTTTTTAAAATAAAATATATAAATAAAGGCATTGATCTGATCGACATCGCAGGCATTTTTAGGGACCCTGACACTCAAAAACTTGTTTCCGTTTATTTTGACAACCAAGACATGCTGTCATTTCCTTCTCTTACAAAAAGCCTACTAGAAGTATTTTTTTCAATTACTCTTCTATAACCTGTGATGCT
>MJUU01065292.1:0-14239 GCA_002080025.1 Modiolus philippinarum | reverse complement strand
GGGGGTGCAACATTATTTCTAAAACTTCGATCAGAAGATTCACTTTCGCTGATAAAATGATGAAATACCAATATAAAACATATTATACAAGATTGAAAATTGATGAAAAGGCAAAATGACATCAGTGTACGTCGGGATAAGCCACGCAACTAAAGGAGAATTTGAAACCTCCCAAATTACAAATCTAAAATACAAAATGAATGATGATAAACAAGATACCGGGCTTTTGATAGCTGAAGTTTTCCAACATATCATCCCGATCGCCATAATACGAAGATTGGCATCCATGTGCTTCATATTCTGACTCAAGGGGGGATATTTTACGATACACAGCTGCATGTCAAAGCCCGATAACATATACATATAACATAAAAATATAATATTGGCCGATGTCTCTGTCTTGTGTACGACACAACTAAGCATTTTCCAGCCCTTCAATAACTCGACATGGAACCTCTAATGAAACATTGCTGTTAAATCAATACTATTATCGTTTTCGTATGTATAACAGACGGACATCGTGGTCATTTTGAAATTTCTTTTCAAATAAATTCTCTCCTCTCATCTTATTGAACAATTATAATTTTATCTTCACTGAAGAGACATAAGTTGTCGAAATGCGCATATGCAGAAAATAAATTCCCAGTATCTTCGGTATTTAGTTATTTATACTATATATGAACAAATTCTGTAAGAAGACAGTTCCTAAGATATCGAATCCTCAAATTTTGAACGCAAAATCGTAGCTATCTTAGAAATGGCGGCCATTTTTAAACATACAGCGTATAACTTCAGATGATGGTGTGACTCTTTGCAAAGTTTGACATCCCTCGTGTAGCCAATTGAAAATTATCGCTAAGACAAAAATTATTGGCAGAAGAAAAAAAAAGAATAATCAGAAGAAACGTAAAATAGCAACAAGATTTTTTTATATTAAGGTAAATGTTCTATAAGCTGAAGTGTCCTATTTATTTTCAAGGTATAGGTTAATTATATCTGCTCAATTGTCCTCCCCATGTTTTACAAATTTCGAATTTGTTGGATCTATAAATTTAAAATGAACTTTGTGTTATGACGCAAACTTTGCTAAATAACTCAAACTTTGAAAATAACTCAAACTTTGCAAAATAACGTATACTTTGCGAAATAAAGCAAACTTTTGCATTATAATGCAAAACTTTGCGTGAAAACTCAAAATAAAAAAAAAGTTTGTGTGGCGCCAATATGATTCTGTATTTAAATGTTGATTAGCTGGGTTTAATTTTGAACACTTTCCGTTCTCTTTCCGCTCGAAAGTTATTCGAGCTATTCTATTGGTAATATTATCTCTACAAAGCAATATTCGACTTTCCCGGAAAAACCTTTTAAGGGTGGGGTTTGTTAAGTTTTTTCGGCACATTTCTTTTTAAATTTAAAAAGCCCATGGTGTATCTACGGGGAGCCCATCCTTTGCTGAATGATTGTTGAAATCAAAAGGAGCAAAATCGACATGGTGTGAATCAATAAGATAATCAATCTCGTGTGTCAATCATTCAATTAATATTTGTCCAATCAAATTTATTTACAGTCTCGATATAAAACAGATTTTGCGGGTATGGCACCATTTAATAGACGTTCTTTTCCGTGACCATACTATTTATGTGGTTATTTCAAGTTCATTATAACCGAAAAAAATCTCGATGGACATTCCTACAAACTATTTCCAAGTTAACACGAGATGTTTCATTTAGTACACCCATACAAGATGCACAGAATAGTATATATAGGGATATTGGATATCGAATAACGCCACTGTGTCGGATGCGGTGAAATATTCTATCATTCGTGCAACATTATTGCTCAATACCGGTTTATCGGTAGAGAGCTTAAGGCATTTGGCAGCTGTCCGTTGTTCGTGCGTATACCTATTCGTCGAAAATGAACTCGAAATTATCGTTACGTGTATCAATGCTACGTCGAAGCAGATCGCACTTCATTTGCGCTGGATTTCGGTTTTTGTTTCTAGTATAATAAAATTTATCAATATTGTACAAATAAAGAAGAAGTTTCCTAGTGTTATTACTCTATCTGATTGACCTGACTGGTCACGGAATTAAGCCACGCCCAACCTTTTCAATCAATTTGAGTAATATACATATATACTTTCAAATAAAATACTCTTTGTGTCAATTCTTTCTCATTTATTTTTTAAAGAACTAGCTGTTTTTAAGTAATTGCATCAAAAATGTGTGTATATCTATATATTATGAATTAATGTTGAAATATACTTATTTGCACTCATTTTCTATCCGTTGTAAATATAAACATTTCGAACGCTTTAAAGCCGTTTGAAGTAGATTTGCACTCATATTTATGACATGCAGTAAATATACTCAAATCCGTTTCATTTGCGAAGCATTTGTGTATGCTGTGAAAATGTTACATGGACTTATTTTTTTATCACAGTTGCAAATAAACAGGAAAATTGATTCTTTACGTTGTTCTAAATAATTGTTAACACAACCATTTGCTAACCTTCACAAATATTTGAATTTAATTGCGTATGAAATTTTTAGGGCTTAAAAAAAATTACTACCCAGTCAAATATGATATATTTCCCAAAAATTTACATATGTCTGTAAAACCCATTACTTATCCCCATTTGTGCATAATTTACACACCCACAATTATACAAATGGCATTGCGGTCTCAATGGTGTTTTTCACCCTTGTAAAACATCATCAAATTTTTATATTTGTTGGTTATAAATATTAAACAAATAATTGCGCATAAGAGTAAACAAGGAGTAAATAACGGTCTTTCCTTATGTTTACTATATATTTACTTGGGTTGGTAAATCGGACTTTTCATGTAGTGAAGAGTGTATCGTAGTAAACATATTGTTTCAACTAGATATTTTTGTTCATAAATTGGTGGCCTTTATATGTTACCGGAGCTTTCATCGAGTTCTGGGCAAAATAAAGCAACGCTGACCATATAAATTCCATGAAAGAGCCTGTATTGCTCACCTAGAGCATACACTCCAAGAACAAGAGACTCAAGAGCCTGTATCGCTCGCCTGGATCATGACCAATGAAATAAGTAAAAAATGAACGTTTTTGTTAAAGGGTCTTAATTTCAAACTAAGTAAAGAAACATTTGTGTCAAATTGTCCAACATTTAACCATTTTTCCCTGCTACCTGCTTTCTTGATCAGCACTTCATAAATAATTCATGCCATATTTCTTATAAATGCATTCAGAAGTTCTATAGAAGATCTTTGGATGTATTTCTCATAGGGTCCAATTTAGAAAATTCACTGCTGGCAGCCATGTTTGGTGACAATTCGACAACAGAGTAAAAACATTTGGTCATGGACCTAAACAACATATTTTTTGCAAGGGACAATCAAACACTTTTGTAGCAAAGTTTGGTTCTAATTGTCTCAGAACTTTGAGAAGAGAAGATCTTTGAATGTCTTTTCCAAAAGGGTCCAATGTTAAAACTATGCTCCCCGCTAGCGGCCATCTATGATATAGCGGTGGCCTGAAAAACACACATTTTTTGCAGGGGACAACCTTAAGACTATCGTTGCCAAGTTTGGTACCAGTTGTCTCAGCAGCTTCGGAGAGGAAGATCTTTGAAAGTGTTTCCCTTAGATTCAATGTTAAAATTATTTCCCCTGCTGGTGGCAGTCTTTGATATAGCACAGATACGAAAAACAATGTTTTTATTTTTTGCAGAGGACCACCTAAAGACTATTTTGGCCAAGTTTGGTTCCAATCAGCTCAGCAGATTCAGATGAGAAAATCTTTGAATATCTTTTCCCATAGGTCCAATGTTTAAACAGTGTTCCCCACTGGCAGCCACCTTGGATACAGCGCTGACCCGAAAAACAACTTTTTTGCAGGGGGACCACCTTAGAACTACTATGGCCAAGTTGGGTTCCCATTGGCTCAGTAGTTTCGGAAGAGATCTCTTAATGTGTATTCCAATAGGGTCCAATGTTAAAACTCTGTTCCCCGCTGTCAGCCATTTTGGATAAAGCGCTGACCTGAAAAACATCTTTTTTTCGCAGGGGACCACATAAGAACTATTGTGGCAAAGTATGGTTCTACTTGACTCAGCACTTTCAGAAGAGGATAATAAATTTGAATGTCTTTTCCCATTGGGTCCAACGTTAAAACTGTGTTCCCCGCTGGCGGCCATCTTTGTAGAGGACCACCTAAGGACCATTGTGGCCAGGTTTGTTTCCAATTGGCCCAGTAGTTTCAGAGGAGAAGGTCTTCAAAGAAAAGTTTACGCCAGACGGACGAATTTTGGAATGAACTCATCCCTCTCATCTTACTGAACATTTATACAAAGTTCCGGTACATTCTGCAATATAGTTCTTGGATATTTAATCCACAGTTTATTGGCGGAAGAGTAATGATAATAATAAGAAAAAGACTTCGTCTTTGGTGACATAAAAATAAAAGAAAACAGAACAATACCGGTTACGTCCGCTGCGACATAAATACGAAAAGGAATAAAAAAAGAAGAAGTCGCACTTAATATATGAATGCTGATAAATTTCAATTCTTGCAAATATCATTTTTAAGGTAGTACGGAAGTCCTTTGTGATTTGAGCATGGATACATTGATATAATGCACTGGATGAAAATAGAAACGGGGTTTAGGAGATGAGGGGGTTATGATTAGAGGAATTTAATACAGTGTGGAGCAGGAGCGGGAGATTAAGAAAGTGGGCTTGGATATCGGAAAAAGAAGTTGTGAGATTTGAATTGGAGGTTGCAGAGTGTGGGTTATTAAGTGGATAAAAAGAAGGTGGAAGAGTATGAATGCTTGTTCACCCCTATTCATAGCTAACCTTCGTATTTACTTTTCTAACTAAGTCAGTCCGGGAAGTCAGTGAACCCGTTTTCTCAATATTTCAGAAAACTTAAATTTTTGTGCTGATAAACAATGAAATGATATGAAGGAAAATTAAAAAAAATGAGGAAAACTCGAATTCAAAATGGGGAAATACTAACCGCACTGTCGTATAACCTAGGAGTCAACAAACATTTAACCTTAAGGGTTTTATGGTTTTCATACCCTGCCTCACAAAGTCGTAGGGTATAATGTGAAAACCTGAGTTATGTGTCCGTTCTTGAATTCCTCTGTCTGTTTTTCTGTCCGTTTCCGTCGAAGGTTTCCCCATGATAACATGTTTAAGAAATAACGTTGCGTCTTAAACTTGGTTTTAGTTCTTTAAAACAAAAGTCATGCCAAGTCTAAGTTAAACTCAAAGGTATAGTTGGTTCTAGGACTATGCCCTTTAAAGTTTCATTTTTTTTGCTATCCTCACATTAACTTTTGAACGAAACCAAGTTGTTTACAACTGAACATTCTGCCCTCTATTAACACTTTTTTGAAAATGTTTATGGTCATAACATTGTTCACAGCCCTAAAATGTAAGAAAAACATGACACCAAAGTGATAAATGTGATTAATTATAATCAAATGGCATGCTTACTATACGAGTTCGGGATTGCCTCTTCTCAGTTATAATCTGTTGTCAGTGATAACTATATCTGTTGTTTGTGATAGCCAAAAAAAGTGTTACCTCTGAAATAGAATAACGATTTCGTCCAAATGAGAAGGTAAATGAATGACAGTTTTTGATATATAATAAATAAAGACCTATTTGTTTTATATGTATTAAAATACTAAAGCTAATTTCCGTATTATTGCAAAATTAAACTATTTTTCGGACGATCCCATGTAATAATCTTTAAAAATGTACTTTAATTCAGCGAAAACTCCCGATCTATGATACTTCATACAGTAGTATTTGACTCATATGTTTACCTATACATATAAAATAAATAGCAACAACAATGGAAAGGTTCAATGGGATATAAACAAAATTATGATACAACAAAAAACTTACGGTCTGTTACTGCAAACTTGTTTACATATCTGTAGATGTGATAGCCACTGTAGATGGGATTGCCGGCAATAGGGTGTGATATAAGTAGATATACTATCATGATTGGAAATAAGTTAGGATTCTGAAAACTTTGATTAACGGACAATTTTTTCCATATTAGGTATTTATTATTTGATTAAAATAACTATACGTAACATTGTAGAGTGTACTGGATAATCTGGAAATCTGCAAATCCCCCCCTTCAAGTATGTTTTAAATAATAAATCATCTCTGTTATGATCTTGCGTGGCCAATTTGATCTTATTAAGATCTTGACTGGCTTAACAAAACTTTATTAAGACGGTGTAAGATTTTAAGTTAGTTTTCTAAATTATTGATTACAAGGAACAACAAGACCTGTAAAGATAGTTTAAGTTCAAAAGAAGATCCACTTGGTGATTGTTTTCAAGAACAATCAAGACAAATTAAGTTTGTTAAGATCAAACAAGATCTCGATTTCATCTTGTTTGATCGGGACAAACTTAACACATCTTGTTCGCCCTTGAACGCAGTAACCTTTTGATCTTGATAAAGTGAACATGTCTTCATCATCCTTGAAGGCAATTATCTTGAAATACAACTTGATATCTTACACTGTCTTGACAAAATTATGTTAAACATATCAAGATTGTGATAACATCACAATGGCCAAACAAGATCATAACGAATCTGTTTGTGATGTTGTGTCATTGTAATTCAAAAAATCTTTTCAAAACTTAATTTTTATGCCCCAAGAAACTCTATTTTTATATATTTATAGCGTCCGTGTATGTATTTTTGATCGGCTAAATGTCAAATTCAGTCCTATATTAAGTTCTGAATGTCTTTCCCTAGGAAGAAGCATGACCATTTTGGGTACTGTAAACCGGGAAATTTTCGCGGCAGTTTTATTTTCGCGATTTTCTCGCTTGGAACGGAAATTAAGCGGCGCGAATATACTTGTCTTTTATTGAAGAAAATGGTCTTGGCAGCGCGAATTCAAAACTGCGCAAGCTACAATCCTGTCAATTTACCGCGAAATAAAGATGGTGCGAAATTTTTCCGGTTTACAGTATTGAATTCCAATACCCAAAAATTTTAAAATGTGTGTACGGTTTACAGTCATGTTTTTCAGGACTATATTATTAACATGTCAACTGGGTTAAAATACTATATTTTTCATGAAGCACACCCACAATTTAACTTTTTTTGCACATACAAAGATTCTGAAATGGCTAATAAAACATCTATCTTGAGTTCCCTAAAGAGTATCTGAAGTTGAGCAGGTGCCACAAAATGCTAGGATTTGAAGTTTGTTTATTGATGGACTTGCTAGCACTATTTGAAATCAAATATAAACAAACAATCAAAAATATCAATGTCGATGATCTTGGCCCATCCCAACCTCTGTTTTCTTGTTTTTAAAGCATATTTTACGTTTTGACATGTGTATATATTTATTGTTGTACCTTCGCAGTTCGACAAGAATTTTAACTTGTTTGTTTACACGAACTGCCTCACAGTACACTTCATTTTAGTTTGAAACCAAATATATCTTGACACTCATTCAAGGAAGAGCTAAATTATGCATGGGTATTTGTATACGTTGCATTGGAGGCAGAGGAAGTCAAGTTCCCTGTTGACTGGATAAAAGTGTAACGATCTTGTGAATAGGCATAGTGTCTTAACATTGGAATGTTTGTCACTCTGTTATTGACTTTTAATATATTTTGACTTTTTGATCGCTCTAATTTGCTTAATATTTCACGACAGATTCTTTAAACAGAATTTTTTTTCAAGCCATGTCATCATGCCGTTAATTTAATTCAACATGATAAAATAAAAAAAAACGGCAAAAAACAAAGCTACTCAATAAAGATAAAACTTATACCTTGACAGAAATGAAAATTAAAAACACATAATTATAAAAGTAATTGAAAAAAAAGTATACTCCAAATTTTCCATCTTATTATCAACGATGGGTCACACGGAAAACAACCAAACCTGCGTAACAAAACACAGTCAGTGGATACCCAGAGGTGTAAAAAGTTTCCTGTGTATAAGTAATATTTGATCCTGAACTTAATTGGGTTATTGCAAAAAATATAAATATTATCATAACATATACTGAGCAACACAAGAAACGCACCACTTTTTTTTAATATTATCCTAGATATTTTAGCCATATCAGCCTTTTTTTATGTATTTTTAAATTTCTAATGTACAAAACAAGCATGTCCTTTTTTGTAAAAAAATCTGTCATTTTCAAGTCACAGCAACGGTTTCAGTTGAATGTGTGAGAAAATCAAAGTCAAAGATTTGCTTTTCTTAGAATGGGCTTGTTAGGGAGTTGTATTGTTAAAAGTTACAAAAACAGTAACTTTTTACCAAATCTTACAGGTAGGATCTCAAAAATTCCAAAATTCATTCTTTTTAACAAGTTTTGCATTTTTGGGTGAAAAAGTTTTTTTTTGTTTTTTTTATGTTTTTTGTGTTTTTTTTGTGTTTTTTTTGTTTTTTTTTGTTTTGTTTGTTTTTTTTTGAGAAAATGCAATTAAGAATTCTAAAAAGTTTTGTGTAAAAATTTCTAGTTGTTCCAGGAAGTATTTGAAGAGATATCTGCTGTTGAATTTTAAGGTACATAGAACTACATGTAAGTGGTGCGTTTCTTTTATTGTTGAGTATATTTTAGGCAAACGTTTGTTTAAACAATGCGATTCATGTTTTTTTTTCATTTCTGTTTATTTGTTTTGTCTTTGTCATACTGTCTCAATTCGTGACTTTGGATTTAAGATTTTAGAATTTCCCATTTTCTCGTTCGTTTGCCGATGTATTGTATAAATTCACAATAACTTTAATATTTTATTAGTTATTTGTACATGTATATCTAGCTTTATCATATACTTAGTTGAAATATGATTAAAATTCTACCACTTGATAAAATGAGAAAATGTTAGAATAGTTTCCAATTACAACATAAATTGACGAAACAAGATGATATGACATCGTTATCAGCCGCATCCGGTAATTATCACATGCCTTTTCGTCACTTCGCGACAGCTTTATTACGCGCAAACGATTAACATTGTACACTATATCGTCATATCAAGTAAATTATGATTACAAAATAATAACGATGCCTTTTAAAAGTTTGAACAATATTTTTCAGCTGAAAATTTCTTTTATAGTTGTAGTATATGATAAAAATTTCATTTCATGTATTTTACCTATCACATCATTCATCGTCATAAAATCTTCCCGCGAGCCTAGCGACTCTCGGGCTGATATTGCGACCTTGTATGATAAAGGGTGTGATATGAAAAACGTCATGTGATAATCTATAATTATTGCTGAGATTATGTAATAAATTTATTTCTTTATTACGTTTTTACTTTCTTGTGATAAAAATAAAAAGTTTTATTCTTTGTTTGTGAAGTGTCCATATTTTAACTACTATTGATTTTTCTATACCAGTATCGTATACCCAGTGTATCAAATTGTCAGACCAAAGCGTCGGAAAATAGTTGTGAATCGGGGAACAATAAACGTTCTATTGTATGTTAGTTTTTGTTATGTTGTCTCGTATATCATACTGTAAAATTTTAGATTTGTCTTCGTTATTTATATTTGTTGTACCGATTTGTCCTTGTCATCGTTTATAAAGTTAATTAAAAATCTTTTCGAAATTTTACCATTGTATGGTTTGAGTGTTAGAGAAGTGACACGTATAATGGATTTTTAATTGGTTATGTCTTAGAATTAGAAAATGTCAATAACCAATCAGCTACATGTACCAAACAAATCTTTCAAAACATATTGCCTCCCTTACCGTATGACGGATGTTGTTAAAAGATCAGGAAATGCTTACCCTCCCGGAGCAACTGATGTCAGTCACAGCTATATGGGATATCACACTATGGGTGTCTTAGTTTTAAGTGTAGTGTTTTTATTTCTGGGTTTTGTACATTTTGTCACTGTCTTACGTCATTGTTTTCTGTCCTCTCGTTTTTAGCCATGTCTTTGGACTACGATTTTTGTAATTACCAATCCTTTGTACTACTGTTGTGTTCTATTTTTTTATTCAATTGTTGATGTATGCATAATAGATTAAAATAGCACAGGTCCTGTAATCATTGTAACAATTTAACCATCCCTTGCCCTAGAGTAGAGTCGTATCTAGGTGTAAGTTAAGAGCATTGTAAAAAATAATTTATTGTAAGTATACAGTTTTAGAGTTCATGTAAGGTCTTTTTCACATAGACATCTTTTGTCATCGGTCGATGAGCAGCCTCGCCATTCAAACCTCCAAGCGCTATTAACATAATCCATTTCTATACAGTCTTTCAGGTCTGCATTGTTATCTAAAACAAAATTTATTTATACAGTTAAATAAATACCCTTTCAATATTATTTCAATATATACATGTATTTTTTTTCTGGCAGTGAGTTTAGCTCAATTATAGGAATAGGTCATTAGCTGTGAATCATGTATTGTTCCATTAAATGGTCATTCAAAATTTATTTTGAAAATCGTATAATAGCACACGACACATGTATAACACCAGATCAAGTCATTTCAATTTTGTTGTTCCAAAATTCAGAGGAATAGACTCCACATCTTTCTTTTTTACTTCTATTGCCCATCGCAATGCGCTTCCAAATCTTAAAGAACCTGTTAAAAATCATGGCCCTTTTTAAAATTGACGAAATGCGATTTCCTAAAACACATTAATTAAAGTACATCTAATAACTTATAACAAATAAAAATTATAGAATACATAGGATAACAGGATACACTTACATTGGCCGAAAAGCACAGTCAATTAAATTCCACAATGTACCTAGAAACTGTGCAAGAAGAAACAACGAATAAACGACAAAAGACAAACGTAACAGCGATAGGAACTCAGGATAGTCGGACTTGGCATTGGCACTAACAAAAGACCAACGTAACAGCAATAGGAACTCGGGACAGCCGGACTTGGTATCGGTACAAACAAAAGACCAGCGGTAAGGTTTAACTGGTTAAAGGGTACTCAAACCAAAAATTTAAAAGTATCCTATGTTGGTCAGAATCAATCTAATATATATCAAACTTTTTTAAAGTTATTATTATACAAGGACCCCATAGGAATTTAGCGTACACACTTTCAAAGGTTATCCTTGTAATGATGTCACTGTGTATTTTTAGCCTACTTGTTTTTTTTCATATTGTGCTAAATTGTTTTCTCATATTTTTCATTTTCACTTATGAATACGGCTTCACCCCAAAAAGAATTTTACCCTTCACCTTTTCGAAGGAAACCATGAACCATTAAGCCAATAATTGGTCGATAGTACAAATATCCAGTCTTCAAAATAACAGTTAGTTTATTTTGGTTCACCAGGTGCCAGGTATTTTCACAAAAAGTGAACAATTACGAAACTCGCTCAAGATTGCATTCATATTACTCTTAGCACTTGAAATTTATATTTAAAGTATGAGAATGAATGTTCATTTCCCATAACATAAATATGTTTTTTTTTCAGCTGACTTTAACGACTAGTTTTTTAACGGATTAAATGCATTTTAGAAAATAAATTTTCTAAATAACTAAAGGGGCATTCCTCTAGCATATTTCACATCAACTGAGGATGAAATTTAAACGATACACTGTATCTATGCCAAGTACATTATTCGCGTATTTGTATTCAAAATACAACTTTAATTGCTGTTATTGTTCTTGCAAGAGTGTTTTATATCTGTTGAACAACCCAGATTCCCGAACAAGTCGTTTTTCACCAACAGTCATCTTAATCCAAACTGTCTTTTATACAACAAATCATTAAGTGTTGTATAGTGTGGCACATTTTCTAACAAGGGATTTGATTTTTCCACATTGTTACGCCCATCGCAACTTTAAAGTAAATCAATAAGAATAGATACCATGGGAATCCCTCAGATGTGTTGAAAAACCTAATATGTTTGAACATTACAGACATCATTCACACTTAGAAATGGTATTTAAGTCTAAGTATACATATGTACAATGTTTGTGTATCTCTTTTCTACGCAAATCCCACCTAAATAGTCGGCAACATTCATTGAAAGGATTTGGACAAAATGCAGAAGAGACAAAGTCTCTCAAATACATGGTATAGCCAAGCACTCTTACAATGCAGCAATTGTTGTCTTTGATCTTAATGTCATCAGGAGGCCTTCAACAATGAGTACTGCTCATACCTCACTCATATATACATTGCATTAAGCAAAGGAACTGAAAAATCTTTGTAAATATTTATTTTTTATCTGGAAAGGTACGTAATTCGAAATATTAATTAAATTAATGTATTACAGAGAATTATCTTGCTCTGTTGTTACATATTTATTACTACTTTGATGATGTTGTGTAGCACTTAAGACGTATATAAGTGTATGTTCACTGATGCGTTTAAATATCATGGTATTATTGTATTTCTATAAGCTGTACTGCTTTTGAATGAAGAATATTTTATTAAGTTCAAGGCGGTCCACTAGCACAAAGAAAACTAAACAAAGCAACAACACCAATACTACCGTTGTCCTAGATCCAATCGGATACATATTCAAAAGCACAGCTACTCGCTTGTCCTACAAAATCTTTAGCAATTTTTCATGCAAGTCAGCTAATGTCATCTACTTTATCACATGCTCTGTTTGCAAAGATCAATATGTCAGTGAAAAAAATCCCTCATCCTTCGTATCAATTGCATCGTTACCACATTCGGAAAAAGGAAAGATCATAGGCCACTGCAATACATCTCAATTCCACGGCTTATGATTGGAAACATATGCAAGTAGTCCCATTTGACAAAAATCGGTCTTGGATAGAAACACAGAGGTAGGCTAAAGAAAAGTTCAAGATAGAAATGCTAATATCCAGTCTGAATATAAATAAATTGACACAAATGTTTTTGGGTTAGTTCGTTGACACATGTACCAAAACCAACACTATTTTTTTACCTGAAATGTTATATTTAGTCATCAGACTCTTAGATGTCATTGTTTTGAATTATATTTATCAATTATGGACTTTTTACGAAGTCAATATGTTAAATATGGACCTGTTAGGTTTATATTGACCGAGGACGAAGTCCGAGGTCGATGTATTCCTAACAGGTCCATATTTAACATATTGACAGAGTAAAAAGTCCATCATTTTTATATTACATAATATGTAGTTTTGTGGTATCTCATTACAGTTTGGTGGAGGATAATTTTGTCAAAACATGGGAATTCAATTAGAAAAAAACCTGTATTTGAAGGCGGGTGCGGAACTGCCATCATCTAGAATGGGTTACATGAGTGCTCATAGGACAAATAAATGCCGACATTTCTCTTATATTTGCAAATTAAAAAAAAACAAGTAAGCCTTTTTATTAGCATGTTTACGTGAAGTGTGCAATAAAACATGTGACAACAATAATTTTTTCATTGATTTCAGTGGTTGCTCTGTAGACAAATTTTAATATCCCCTTTTATTTCCCCGGCGGAAACTCCTATTGATGTGTAGAGCGTTTTCCAATATCTATTAAAATATTTTTTCAAAAGACCTTTCTTAGTGAAAAACTTAAGTCTGAAAGTCCAATCAGACATGTATCGTCAATAAAACTAAAAATAGAAACATAGCGTCAATATACTTAAAAATAGAAACATGGCGTCAATATAACCTAAACTTAGAAACAACGCTGGAATATACTGAATATTCTTAAAATCATGTGATCGTTTTAGCCAATGAGAATAATAGAAACTTATACCATATGTAATATTTAGAAATATCTATGGAAATTTAGACAATAGCTTTTGGTATTTGTACTTTTTTTCATCGTAGTTTGAGAAAGACCCGAGAAGGGTTGAAATATAAACAGTTATTTTAATGTGTTATTTACTTTGTTCATCTCGAAGGGAGTCTGAAAAAACTACCAACTAGAAAACTTAATGGATAATGCATGACAAACACAATAATTTATATAAGTCTAGAAGATCGAGAATTTCGATAGAATGAAAATCCTCATCATTGAACAAAACAGCCTATGGAAACACTTCAAATCCGACAAACACAGATTTTTGATCAAAGAACTCCGGGTTCTACATCCCGATATAATAAACAAAAACCACGCGGGTATGTTAAGGCTGCATCAACACATTTTTCGCGAGGGGAGGCAACTCTGTGCATAATATGACGTCAAGCTGTCAATCAATCGGCGTCGATGCCAATATTTTGAACATTAAAACTTTAATAAGCACAGTCAATGAATTATTGAATAATTATGCATGTTGGTTGTTGA
>MJUU01065291.1:0-17897 GCA_002080025.1 Modiolus philippinarum | reverse complement strand
TTTGTTATAGAAAAAGATAACTAAGGTATAATATTTTGGAATATATTCTGCGACAAACACAGCTAAAATATATCAACGGGGATTATCTTTCCAAGCATATGTTTTTTTTAGAGAAAATAACAACAAAATGTCTAGTATTGAAAATTGAAGTATGATTTGAACGCTTAGAATTGTTTTATTGCAGTAGCTTTGACACAATGAACGGTGCTCCAGGCAGGTCGTTATCAGCTCCATAAACAGCACATTGTTTAAAGTCACATGGACTTTCGCTCCAAGCGTAACGTATCCCACCTACTGAATGGTAACGTAGATCACACTTAGAGGTATTCAGTGTAATACTAGATGTGTCATGGCGAACAATTAGTACATTTGTCCAGCCAAAGTCATGTACATAGGGATGGCAAACCTTGTGATTCAGCGTACAGCAAATCTAAAACAATAAAATTACAATTATATTACTCATTATGAACTCTGCATTGTAATAGGACGCTGTTTTTGTTTTGCGACAGGTCATTCTCATATTTTGCATTAAAAATCGCTTCAAAAATATTAAATACAAAACTAAGAGTATGTAACATTTTTATAACAATAGGAGGTTCTTTAGGGCATATATAGCTCACCTGTGTCACGACATACCATGTCTGTCATGTTTACCTGTTGCAACTATCTTGTCCTGCAATAAGACCATCGAAGGACGTTTTTGGCTCCAACTGGCAAAGTTGTTTAGCCCTGTTCTCTATGGTGGAAAGACTCTTGTCATCATTTCTGGGTCTACTTTGCCATGGTGATTTCAGAGCAGGTCTTTGAATGCTTTTCATATAGTCTTAAGTTGAACTTTGGAATTCATGCAAACTTGTTGGACATTATTTTTAAAAACTACCTATGGACTATTGTGACCTAGTTTGGTTCCAATTGGCCAATGGCTTCAGAGGAAATCATTGAATGTCTTTTCTATAATTTCTATAATCAAACGGTCATCTTGAATTAGATGAGGACTTTACTGAGTACTTAGTTTATCGTCACCATCCATGCACTATTGTGACCATTTTTGCCTTGGTAAACAATGTGGTAGTTTTTTTTTACTATCTCTGAAACCACAGAATAGGCCTTTTTCAAACCTTTTTGATACAAAAAGTAAAGAAAATTCTAATTATAAGTTTTTGTGTGCATAATCTAAAGCCTTATCAGCCAGGTTCGAAAAAAAGTTAAAAAAAAAGAACATAATATACAAGTCTGAACGATTCTACTAAAAATACGTGGAAATTGATAATTATTTGTTGCAAAAATTGCACCAAATTCAATAATTTTTTGTCACTTTTGGCCAATTTTTAGACTGAATTATTATAAAAAGCCAGCACAAGGCATACTTTCATGGGTATTTTGGCATACACTAATGCTTCATTCATCGCTAAGTGTATATAAAAATATCAGTAGCCAAATACATTGTGAATTAGGTAATCAATGTTAAAATTTGTTACAATAGCAACTTGCCAAAAAAGATGGTTTTATTAAAATCACATAGCGCTAAATTTGCTACTTGTAAGTGCCTAGAAAAACATGATGTTCATCATTTATCTGCATGAATATCAGTTCAACAAATTATGGCCTTGAAATGACTTAAAGGTCATTTGCGTACAAGTCAAGGTCATTTGAAAATTTAATTCTGTCATTCTTTTCTGTAACCTGCTTAATTTTTTCGGATGACCTTATCATCATGGCCTTTGACCTTGGAATCATGGAGAACTTGTCTTAATTCATGCCATGGTAATAGCCACAAATTTAAAGGAACTTTTCAATTTAGACATTTTCCAGCTAAAGTTGTAACTGAAAAACAACTTTTTTATGAATGCAGCTTCGATGATAAAAAATATCAATTGTTATTAATATTCTCCATTCGCAAGAAAATCTTAAATGTTACGATGGTTACAAAAGAGAAAGAGGAAGACTGTAAGTTGGAAATCGAGCCATCTTGTTTGTCTTACATCTTGGTAGTATGAATTCTACGGCCATTTCAACAACTTATTACCTTCAGTGCAGATAAAATCAATAACAAAATATCGCAGTTACTGTGATTTGGCATCCAGTGTCGAAAGATGTATAAAAGATGAAAGATATCAAATAAGCAAAAGGCCAAAATCGGTTAAGGACAAAGTTAAGCATGTGGGAGATACTCCTTAGTTTTAAACAAAAATTTCTATTTTATGTTTTGTAAGTTTCCAAATAAAATCGGGTTTCAGGCCTTCACCTAAGTTTAATAATATTTTATTGCATAGAAAAACAATAGGGTTGGGCAACAATTATACCAATTGATAATTCACATAAGTACTGGACTACTGGGTTGGCTAGCAGTCCACCAGCAGTGGGATCGAGCCAGTGCTAATAAATCAAAAATACCGAACTTACTTCGCCAACTTTTTGTCTCCTCAGTGAAACTAATCTTCATGAACATCGGGTTAAAAGAGTGATGGTTGATAATTATTGTTTGTTCACAAATGTGTGACGCAAGCATAGTACAAGAAGTCAAATATACAGTATTATACCAACTGGGAAATAAATGATATACATGTAATATAGTTATCGTTTAAGAATGATAAAATCACCTGAAATCCATTATTCTTTCTGACTTCGATTGGTTTTCTGCCGTTGTTATATTCAATGACCAATGTGCTGTCATTAAAAGTCGTATGATGTAGAGTGTAAGAGGTTGGATAAGGTCCTTGATAATCGACACCAGTCTTATGATAGGCCACACCTAATGCTGATAAAACCAACCTATCTGCAATGTCGTGCTTCAAGCGAGGATGTATCCTAAAAACAAAACAAAACAAAAAAAATATCATGAGAGAACAAAAAGAACTTTTTTACATTTCGTTCAACGACTGGGAATCTTTCACATCAATAACTCCACTTGCAGATGTAGTGGGTTTCGGACGTTTGGACCCTTTTGTGAAAAAAAAATATAATTTTGTGCAAAAATAAGACGATAATTAACAAACATGGTAAAAAATAATCTGGAACCCTCCTTTTCAAATTCGTGTAAATTAAGTGAGAACCAAGCAACCTGTAGTCCTAAATGAATAGTCTAGGGACAATATAGAAGGAACAAACATAAGTAAGTATGGCACAGAAAAGAAAAATGGGGCGAACTACAACAAGCCAATTAAAAACTTTTGGGTGGAAGAGCACCAATTATCAGGCTGACACTCAGATATAGCACAAATGAAAAACAGTTAACATCATTTAACACACTTAAGGTGGTTCGAGTGCCTTCCGCCAGTATGAATTTGTATTTCATCTGTAAGTTGTCATTTTTATACGACTGCAAAAATTTTGTATAATGGTATGGCGTCGGCGTCCTCGTCCGCGTCTGTGGACCGCATAACTTTGGTTCTAGTGGAATTTAAGTATGATTTTTCTTGGCACACGCGTAAACTGGGGTTTTAATTTTCAGTTTTTGGCCCAGCCCGTTTTAGAACAAGAGGCCAAAAAAGGGGGTGAAATTGGTTGTTTTCACATATTTGTCTGTAGAATCTTTATTATTAATCGGATTTTGATGGGGTTTGTTTCAGTGTGCTCATGAGGAAATTTTCAATCAGCAGTACGTCAACGGATTTCACGTAGCATGTGCCATCCCCGAGATAAATGGGGGTCCAAAAGGGGCGAATCCAAAAAAATATTTTTGCCCGATTTTGATGCAGGTTTTGCAATGGTTTCCTTGTGAAAAATTAACACAGGGCTCTACTATTAGATGGGGGGGGGGGCAAAATAGCAAATTTTTTTTAGGATTCCTCTTAATATAAGCTTTCGGTAGTATGTCAGCGATTTTGGCATAGCTCTTACCGTTTCCGAGCTATAAGGGTTCAAAGGGCCCAAAACTGCAAATTTGCAGTTTACCTAAAACTTTTATATTTCATCGGATTTCGACGGGATTTCTTGATATAAGCTTCCGGTAGTTTGCCAACTGATGTGGAGTAGGTCTTACCGTTTCCTAGCAATAAGGGGTCAAAGAGGAACCATAAGGAGTCATAAGGGCTAATTTTNATTAGATTTTTGGTAACTTGTTTCCTTACCTAGCTATGGGGGGGGGGAGGGGGCCAAAATAGCAAATTTTTTCTTAGGATTCCTCCTAATATAAGCTTTCGGTAGTATGTCAGCGATTTTGGCATAGCTCTTACCGTTTCCGAGCTATAAGGGTTCAAAGGGCCCAAAACTGCAAATTTGCAGTTTACCTAAAACTTTTATATTTCATCGGATTTCGACGGGATTTTTTTCTTTGGATTCCTCTGGATATAAGCTTCCGGTAATTTGCCAACT
The DNA here is from genome assembly GCA_002080025.1 of Modiolus philippinarum. Taxonomy (NCBI): domain Eukaryota; kingdom Metazoa; phylum Mollusca; class Bivalvia; order Mytilida; family Modiolidae; genus Modiolus; species Modiolus philippinarum. Next base: position 13,583 of record MJUU01065291.1, on the reverse strand, counting down.
GATGTGGCGTAGGTCTTACCGTTTCCTAGCAATAAGGGGTCAAAGAGGAACCATAAGGAGTCATAAGGGCTAATTTTTCATTTTCCTTGTTTGTGTCCAGCTAATTACTGGGTCAATCTCCTTATTTTGTCCATGTAAGTATTGTGTCAAGCTCTTTTGTATGTCCATACTCAATTTGAATTACACTTGTTCAAATTTCAGTGGTCGACATGCTGCGGTCTTATCATGCTGCGCTCGGCGTAGCCCTTTATTAAGAAATAAAACATTTTTTCCTAAGAATAAACGTATACATGTATTTTTATATATTTTGTTTAAACAACAAAAAACGGGTATTATAATATATTACATATGGTATAAGTTCCTAGTAATCTCATTGGCTAATACGCTCACGTGATTTTAAGAATTATACAGTATATTTCAGCCAAGGACGTATATTTAGATATATAAATATACGTCCTTGATTTCAGCGTTGTTTCTATTTTTAAGTTTACTGACGCTTTGTTTCTATTTTTAGTTTAATTGACACTACATGTCTGGTTGGACTTGCAGACTATAGTTTTCACTAAGAAAGGTCTGATGAAAAAATATTTTAATAAATATTGGAAAACGCTTTACACATCAATAGGAGTTCCCGCCGGGAAATGAAAGGAGATGTTGAAATGTTTTTACAGAGAAACCACTGAAATCAATGAAAGTTGTGGAGTGTTTTTTTTTATTGCACACTTCACGTAAACACCTTAAAAAAGGCTTACTTGTATGTTTTTTTTATTTGCAAATATAAGAGAAATGTCGGCATTTATTTATCCTATGAACACATTCTAGATGATGGCAGATCCACACCCGCTTTCATACAAAGGTTCTATGTCTAATTAAATTCCGATGTATTGACAAAATTTTCCTCCACAAAAATGTAATGAGATACCATAAAACTACATATGTAATATAAAACTGATGGACTTTTTACTCTGTCAATATGTTAAATATGGACCTGTTAGGAATATATTGACCTCGGACTTCGTCCTCGGTCGATATAAACCTAAAGGTCCATATATAACATATTGACTTCGTAAAAAGTCCATAATTGATAAATATTATGATGAATTCTGCAAAATGAAGACCATAATTTTCAAAAACGAAGATACATACGAAAATTTACATTTTCAAAAATATTTTGAAAACAAGGTCGGTCACGGATCACCGTTTTTTTCTTTTTTGAGGGAAATTGAATAAAAACATGTTTTTTTTAATTCTGTTGTTTGGTTTTAAGGAAATACCATAATAGTCGTTTTCCTTATGTATATATCCATTAGAACTTTTGTTTTTGTTTTTGTTTTTCGCAGTAAATTATTTCAAAGACAGAAGCGGTGAGGTACTTTTATTGCATTTTGCTCATCCAAACATATGAATTTTCATGGAAATAATAAAAAAAAAAATAACACCACTGGTGTTAATAAAATAAAACATATACTCCGGAATAACCAGTAAATATGCTCGTAGCTTTTGATGCATAATACTGCAGGTGGAAGGTCCAGTGTTGACATACATAAATTTGGTTTGTGTCATTCTTGTGCTATTGTTATATGATTTTTTAGCCAAAATAAATATAGATTACACCACAAGATCCCGTTCATTACCATATTTTATCCACTAGAGATAGTTAAATTTAAAAATTTTAATTGCGAGGCTTGCCGAGCATTTTATAATTTTCAAATTTAACTATCGAGAGTGGATAAAATATGGTAATAATCGGGATTAAGTGGTGTAATCTTTTTCTCTAATGATCAATGATAAACACCGAGAATTGTATTCCGAATAGATTTGGCGGGAAATAACACGGAGCTTTATTCAACATATGTTGAATAAAGAAAATTTATCTATCGGGTCGAAACCGGTTTAAACTTGACATATCATTAGAGAATAAGTTTTATTTAATTTATTAATTGCTAACAGATAAACAATCGGGAAAAATATTTAAAATGGCAAAGTGACAAACTATACTTGGCAATTAGTGAATCTTTCATCTTTTCTTAATTTTTGATTTTTTTTATAATTGAAAAATCACGTTTTTCACCAAAAGTCGTGATTTTGACATCTGTATTAAACTATTTATCTTTTTTGACTATCTACAGACTTTAATTCACCAAAAATTGTTAAAAGTTGTCATAAGATTTCCATCCTTTTTTGGGGCCATTTTCGAAATTTGGTAGGATTAAAACATTTTAATTCAAAAACGTCGCCTGAAAAAAGGTTTTATTGATTCAGTTCCTGACTGAAATTTGATTTGTTTTCAAGGCCGATAATGAGGTAAAAATGCAAATTTCAGAGATTTGAGTTTTTCGGAGAAGCATGACGAGATGGAAGACTGCCCCAGAGACTTTTTACCAAGTGTCTAACCTGATGATCCCTAAAACATCACACACGATTAGGTAGTGTATGATTTGTAAAAGGAAATTGCATTGTAAAACTTACTTACATTTGTAATGGAAATGAAAACCCTTGACCTATTACTCTTATAATTAGAGTGACACCATTAAATGTATTGACGTTTTGAACTTACGTTCCACGTGGAGAACTATAGTCAGGTAGATCTAAAGCAACAGCCATGAATACATTCTGCATTCTACTGTTAGGAACATGTCCAAAACTTCCTGTCTGTGCCCAACGAACATCTGGGAATAGTCCAATATTTGAAGTGTTTCTGTTTGGTGCCAACTGCAAAACAACGAAATACTAGTCAACAGGAATAAAATTTCTTAATATCAAGTCCATGTTTTTTGTGCATTGACCACACCGTAGCCGATGTTAAAACATAAGTTAAAAAATGTTCTGATACAGGTTTTTTGGCATTTCAAATTATTTAATGAATTATTGAATTTTCATTAAAATTATATTTTGCTTTAAGTTTTAGCGTAAACATATAAATAGTAATAATTAAAGATAAAAATCAATTCAGACAGATTGACGATATTGGTTGCATATTTTACATCTATCCACCTAGAGATTATGAGCCAAAAAAACCCTTTTCATGTAGCATTTCGTAAAAGATCTCCCTTTTTCCTCACCTGAACAAAGCCGAATGGAAATGCTGCATCAACAGTTTTCAGTGACATTGAATGGAATTTCGAGCGCCAGTCGTCAATCATAGCTGGAAATCTGCACGCGTAATCTCTTGCATTCCCTGAGTTTGCTTCCCCTGATATATTTTGATAAGATTTGACATTATTGTTTATAAATTTACAAAAATAAAGATATAAATGCAAAATTAAAGCAAGAGGTCCACGTATTGTTTAATTACATAGTAACTGAACACTTAACTTGTTCTATTTTGAAAACGCCACCATGCTTCCAAGTCCGGGAATTTGAGTTTAAGCGCCTTTCTCATACCCCAAAAACAATGCCGTTGCAAGATTTCCGAAATGCAAGTTATATTCAGGAATGGTTAATAATTTGCACTTATTCATTTCTTTCTGTAATGTCGAGTGTATCACCAATACTTCAATGCTGTCTCGAAATACCGTTTCGTTTTCAAAAATATATTAACTAAATTAAAACAAAAGATTTCTTCTTGTAACAAAACCTAATGAATACAAAGATCTGAACGAGTTTTGACCTTCAATTTAATTGTTCCAGGAGACCCCATATTCCATGTGTTTCAGGTTGTAATCCTAAAAAATAAATCATCATCTGTTACAGGTCATCTTGTTTACGATCGGTCATCTTGTTTACGATCGGTCATCTTGTTTACGATCGAGTCATCGGTACTGAAGTGTGGCAAGAAGCTTCAATGGGTTTCTTGTTTAGATATGATATTTTAACAAATAGTTTAACAATAAGTACTATATCTGGATGAATGCCTAAATAAATGCAACTTAAGTAAAAATGATAGAAATGTATGTACCTTGGTACCACAGTGCTCCATATATTGTTGATTTCAGGAAAGGATTGATCATTGCATTCCATAAAACATTGTTAGATCTCTGCGTCGCAGGCGATCTGTATTAGATTTTAAAATTCCTTATATTGATTATAGGCTCCGATGTAATGTTTCAAACAACGACAGCTGAAAGCCGGGGGGAACAAAATTTAAGATACGTTAACTCCATAATCCATAGGGGGACATGTTAAAGACGAGAAGAAAATAAAACGGAAGAACAAAGACACGGTGCATCAGCATACGAAATATTGAACATTTACATTAAAGTTACAATGTAATCATTAGTTAAAACACCAAGAGTGACAACAAGTGCCCCGGAAGAGTAATATGTCCTGCTCCGTATATTGCACCAGTCACAATGTCTGATGAGCAATATATTGTAAATGTCCATTCGCATTTGTAAGGCATATTGATATCTTTCCATGACGTAGCGTTGACGGCCATCTTTTACGTATCAGTTTCCAGACAAAGTTTTTTTTCTCAAAGGCGTTGTGTAAACTACGTGTTCGTCAGTAACAGACAAGCTCTGAAATGTTCACTTCGCACGATTTTGATGCTTAGAAACTTTGAAGTGAAAATAATAACGTTTGTAAAATGAATACAGATACAGAAAAACAAAGGCACGGAACAGCCAAAAAGCACGGATATAAAAACATAAAATTCAGAGACAAGGCACTAATCGTGTGAAGCCCCATGTCTGCACCAAAAAAAAAAAAACCAAACAAACAAACAAACAAACAAACAAACAAAAAAAGACTTTGTGGCATGCAGAACACTATTGTGAAACATATTGTGGGAACATTTTCATCTCGTTAATTTTACATAAAAAACTAAAATAAAGCAAGGTGCAATGTATTTCATTTAAACTGCAATAGCATTTCCATAATTATTTGAATAGTTTTCACCGTCTAAACTGTTCCAGGAGATAAGAAATGGACGTACAGTCTAAAGAAATGTCAGTCTTGAACACATTGGGAAGAGTAATGCGTTTTTAATCATCTTTTTCATAATTGCATAAAATGTACTTAAATGGTATGCTGTAATTTGGAAAAAATTAATAGGCAAATCTAGAAATAGTAAAAATCTTACGGGTTCGCATGTTTCTGTGTTGAATTGCACATATTAAGAGCATCTGGTGATGACCAAGCCTCTACTGGAGTACCACCCCAATCTGATTCTACTAGACCAATAGGATAGCCTACGTGCGATGATAAATATTTCCCGAAAAGCCAGCACACTGCAGAGAAGACCTTTGTCGTTCCTGAAAAGACAACATTGTTATTTTAAATCATATCATTACATGAATTGAAAAAAAACATCTAATCATAGAAACATATACATCAGGATTGTTAATTTAACATTTATAACTACTTAATTGTTAGCAATGTTTGGTAATGCTGTTTCGGGATGTACTTTCCCGAAAAATTGGCCTGACCAGACCCTAGTAATAAATAAACTTCCCATCTATTGTAGGATTTTTTAATTGTAACGTCAAATCTTTGAGGAAGTATTGAATTGGACGTATAAAGCAGCTTCACATGACCATGTATTCTATAGACTGTTTTATGAACGAAAAAGAATTTCTTACACGAGTGAATGGTATATTTGATGAAAGAACCTATTTCTTCTGTATAATACGAAATAAAGATAGAGAAGTACTAGACTACGGACCTTAACATTTTCACCAATTGCATGTACCTCCTGATTTCTTTAAATGCAAATGAAAAGCATGGAAACAAATTAGGGGAACGTGAAGTCATGTGATTAAAATTTTTGTAACACATTTTGAACCCCCAAGAGAAGTCATCTCACACCAACTACCGGAGGTAAAAATATCCGAGCAGAAATACATCCTTTCCCCACTCTTGAGCAAACACAGATACTAATCAATACGGAGAAGATGACAGGAAACATCCACAATGGAAAAACAATAAAAAGACAAAAGACAAACGCAGACAACGATAGGAATTTGGAATAGCCGGACTTGGTACCGGCACTAGAAAGAGCTAGCGGTAGGGTTAAACCGGTTTATACATACCCAAATATCCCCTTTCTCTATTCCATTTTTCCAAGAGTATAATAAACATACAAATAAAATGCAATGCAGGTAGACTGCTAACTCAAAGAAAGAAAGAATAAGACAAAACGTAATTTAGAAGGATGGGTCAAGGCCAGGAGTGCGCGCTGCTTAACTGCCGGATAGCTCAAGGAGCCTAGTCTGCTGGTAGAACACTGTCGCTCTACGGAAGAAAAATTAAATTCAAAACTTCCCAAAGGGTTTGGTAGAGTATATATCATCAAGGATAAATACTAAACAAAAGGCGGCGTTTCCATAATTGCTCAATTCATTCGTAAGAAAATGTGCTGTCAGGGATGATGCACATGCAACAATTAAAAAATAAGTGTTTAACCTTATTGGGGAGGGAGGGGGCAAAATTGAAAATAACTGAGGAGGGAATGTCCAGCTTTAAAGTTGTAAACGAGAGTGTTTTTTTAGTAATATTTATGATTAAAGCACATATGGTGTGTTTAAAATCTAAAGATACATTTTGAATCAGGCCTATATGACCAAGTTCAACACTCTTTATTTAAAATAATTAGGTACCAACATCAAATTCCTTACAACTAGCCCATCTTTAATATCTACAAATGACCTGCAAAATAAAAACTTTCAAACAGTGTAGGAGTTGCACTGACATGAACCCTCTTTTACTCATTCAATGAATAACCAAGTTCAACGTTTTTCGTCACAAAAATCAAATCCTTAAACCATGCACATCTTTAATGTATGTTAAATGATCTGTGAAACAAAAACAAAATACAATAAAAATTGCACGATTCGAGTGCACAAACCATGTATAGCAATATCTATGCTGATGGACGGACGAACAGAAGGTCAAATGGACGGACATTGTTAAAATAATATACCCACCAAATTGTCGTCCTCGGAATAATTACCTTTATTCGGTGCTTGCCATTTTTCAGCTATTTGTCTAGTTGTGAACTCTGATTGAATGGTAGTAGATATGTGTCTGTTTGCCTTAAACAATCTGATGTTCCGGTAATGTGTAGCATCAATTTCCTCTTCGGTTGCATTTGCAAGCTGCAAGACATGAATGCGTAGAAACTTTAAAAAAAAATCTTACAAGCCTACTGCAAACGAAGCGATGCAGACGTCGATAGACACTAATATTGTCCAAATCATCTTTTGGACTGAATCGGGAATCCGATTGATACCTCCTGATTTTTTGGAGATCCACTCTGCTGGCGCTTTATTTGTTTTAGTTCTCGTTCATTTTTGTATCTTTCTTTACGCTATTGTCTCCATTGCTGCTAATTCTATATGGCAATGTTCGATTTTTCTATTCTCTTCATTAGTATTACTTCTATATTGTCATGCTTAAAAGCGTTGTTCCTTTGATTGTTTTTACACGTGTATTTGTAGAGACTTTGTCTCATGTGCATTTACTCCATATCCTTTCATTCACGATTTACGACTTGAGTTTGTCTCTCCTGCACTGTGGAGTTCGTAAAAAGATTCCCCGTGCGAGAGATGTATGCTCTCTATATATTTCAGTTATGGTGTACTTGTGCNTGAGAGAATTTCTCATATGGATAAACTATTCATATTTTCAAATTTTGGCATTTATTTTTGTAATTTCGAAATGTAATTCTGACCACCTGTTTAAAGTGCCCACATCTCACTATCTTATAACGCCAAGTTTTTTTTACATTTCACTTGATGAGTGCCCTGTGTTTGTCTATATGTGGTAGTCGTCCACTAGCTAAAGACACTAGTGCTTTTGTCGGGCAAAGGATGACAGTGATGCCTTTTTGCTCCAGTATACATTTTGCTAAAATATCTCACATAAAGACAAAGCAAAATGAATACGATGAAGGTTATATCTTAAAACATTAGCAAAACACAAATAAAATTCATAATAAATTCGTCGAAAATAAAATATTTGTCTTACACCTGAAACTGTAAATGCCATGTTACTCTGTCCAGAACAAAGCCATACATCACCAAACAAAACATGACTGAGTGTAATGTTTCCAAGTGAAGATACAGCGATAATTGTGTTGCCATGGTTACCACCAGGACTGTGAACAATTCCTTGCCAAACACCATGTACATCTACTGTAGTACTTCCACTTAGCTGTGAATTCACATACAGATCGACTTTATCACCATTTTTTGGAGAATGTCCCCAGACCGATGCCCCACGCGGCCCTCTCTGTAATACCATATTATTTCCATAGAAGGTTGAAAAGGAAAATGTCACTGCTTTTTCTGAAACAGACATAAGAAAACTGACTGTTCTGATTTCCATTTTCTGAAACAGACATAAGGAAACAGACTGTTCTGATCCAAATGTTAGAGATCATGATTTATAATCTCATTTTAGTCTTAGCAGCTTTTTATTTTTATTAGAGTACGTGAAAAAATATTCCTTTCTGGGGAAAATTTGTCTTACAGGAGAATAAACGTTTCCTTCGTTTTGCTATGAAATATTGCTCTTGTACTAAGTCTGTCCATCATGCTCATCTTTCATTTTTCTGTCATCCCCAAATAGGTATTAAATCACACCATCTGATTCTGATCACCTCCTGTTTTGTCATGGTAATATTTTTTATATTTGTTTGCTTACTGCTAGTATATGGTATATACTGAATACAATTGTTTTACATTGCAATTATCAACCAAATTGTTCACAAGGCTCCTTATGTAAACAAGTCTGTTCTGCCTTGCTAACCTATATGATAAAACAAGACCATGGATACTGGATTTGTAGATTCATGCTATAAAATCCCATAAATAATCTTATTGATATTTTATCATCTCGGACATTTAAGGTTCATTATTTTGAAAAAAGGAAATAGGACACTTACTTTGTGTTCCGTTAACATACTGAAGTAACGATATAAAGAGTAACACATATTGTCCTGAAGAAAGCATCATGATCATTACAAACTATTCAAAATGAAAAATTATGACAGACCAATAGATAAGAAATAATCTAAGATATACGTAGTAAACCTGGCAAACTGATATGTGAAACACTTTATTGTATGAACAACAAGGTCAAAATATTGGCATATTACATTTATGTAGACAGAATTTTTCTAAACAGTTATGAGTACAGAAATACATCCTATTTGTATGCAGCCATTTCAGACATTTTGAAATATTGATGGATATGAAATGAGATTATTCGGTTTGAAGTAGCAATCTCTTAAGTTTAAGATTTTGAAAAGAAACACTCACTCCCTCATTATATAGCAAGTGGTTTGATCCTTTTATAATTTTTCTGGAAATGAAGGAAAAGGAAGACATGACAATCTTTGCAGCGGCACAATCGTAGATGATCGTCTCTCATGGGGATTTCCAACAAGGTATCAAAGTCGCCTCTCTTCAATTGTAGGCAGAAGTCCTCTCTGGCATATGCCGTTTTCCATCACCACATCGCAACGCACGAAGATCCCGAGCGTAAGATTTTCGAAAGCCAGAACTAACATCATTTAAATGGAGGTAATAACAAAATTACCGAACACAGTTTTAGAGAGCCAAAGTCCATGAAACAAAAGACAAATCAGATTAAAACCACCGGAAAAAATTGTCGACTGCAATTGTCCTAATTTAGTGTAGGCATTTCAAAAGAAATTGTGGGTTTAACAGGTTTTATGGCATGCAACTCAACAGCAATTGCTATTGAAAGTTCGTAGTCAGTTGAAAGAAATGATCATCCCAGGACTAAGTGAAAAAAGAATCTTGAATCAGAATTCGGACCGAAACTTCAATTTTTTCCACATAGGACTGATTACTATTAAAGAACTTTTTTTAATGATCGTATGAGACGGAATGTTTTAAAAAGCCTTGATTATGGTGGTCACGGAGATTACCATGTCTAATGAGAAAGTCTGTATAATTTGTGCTAGCTCTCGTGTAACGAATCAACTGTGAAACATACACTCCGTAAATAGGAGAAGCTGGAATATTACTGTCCATGTCAGGAAAATTGATAATTTTGAAATTAAAATCGTCCCTTTTGTCGTAAATTTTATTTCTGAGATGACCTTTTAGTCAAATTCGTGATGCAAGCACAAAAAGGGGAAGATCTTGTGGTTTCTGTCGTTTCCTTTATCTCGAGTTCTGGTGGATATATTAATAGTGCTGCAAACGAAACCAAAAAATCCATCTAAATTTCGAGTTTAATATACGACTGGAATTTGTTTTTAAAGATAGGAAATTATCTATATTTTGATTTTCGTCTGTTCTTAAAAATTTTCTGTGGTCCATTTTTTTTTATTTTGCCACTTTTTAGGGGTACCCATGTCGCCGTTGAAATCGGACAGGGAACGTTGAAGGCAAAATATTACTTTATAATGAGATAAATTCCGATTTTGATAAATGATATTTTTAAAATGATATTTGAAGATCAACAATCGACTGATAAATGATATTTAAAAAAAATCTACGGCGGCGCACCGACGAAAAAACTTCATATCAATTTCTGTCCAAAATTTCTCCAGATTTTTCACTTTTGAGCAATTGTTTGTTGGCTGTAAATAAAATGTTTCAGTAACGATATTTATCCGTCACAGCAGCAAATAATATGCAAAATTTCAACAGTGAAATCCTTGTAGAAACGTTGAAAAAAAGCGAAATAAATAGCCATGTTTATCCGTTTTAAAACACAAAATTACATATCCCATTGTTTTGAAAGTTCATTAGCGTATATTGTGTTATATATTTTTCGTTTACTTTCAATGCGCCTTTTTATCTTATCTTACCTGCAAAGTCAGTGTTAATTACATGTATAACCGTCATGTGGCGTCCGTCGTCCGTCCGTAATCTTAGAATTTTTTATTCTCAGCCTTGAAAACTATTTAAGCTAATAAAACTTCACTGTACTGAATGATGCAGGGAAAGATTGCCCCTTTATGCCCATTTGACAAAAACCTTGCTTTCAGTGTGGAACTCTGTCCAACATTGGCCGTCTGTTAAATCAAATTTTAATAATCTCAACTGAAAGCCCTATAGCGAATCAAACGTTACAGAAGATCCGTTACAATACTTATTTTGCTTGGGTCCAATAAAAGCATGGCTGTCAGGGCGGATATGTTTAACATTAATGGACTCTATGTGAAAAAAAAACATTATTTTTATCAACTGCTCAGAAACTATTGCTGATATCTAAGCTGTTCTGGGATAGGGTAGACCTTTACAAAGAATGCTTATTGTGTCGATTCGACAAAAACATGGCCTTCAACGTTGAATGTTGTTTATCATTGGACCACGTCATTTTCACTATCCGTTATTTTGAAAAGCATTTTTTATGAGTTTCTAGTTTTTACCCATTATCATTATTTACTGTTCCAAAGAATGAAGTTTTAAATATTGGATATTAATGTGACTGTGGATTGTGTCGAGAGCAAATGTTGTAAATTTGTGAACCTAAGAAAATGGACATTTTCACTTATCAGGTTTTATAAAAATTTTGACATTATCATTGTTTTTTTAGCTTTAATTTCTCTCTTTGATTTGTAAATAGCGTGCATTTTGACTTTTTACTGTCACACGTACATGCCAAACATGGAAAAAAAACTCTTTTCTTTTTTTTTGTTGATTGATGTTGTGAACTGTATTCTTATGTACATTCCTTGTTTCATACTTTTTGTGCCTTTTGACGTTGCATATTTACCCGTACTTTTGTATTGTTGTTTATGACGTCATGATGTTAGTTCTTGTCTTGAGCTGTTGTCGATGTCTCCATGTTTGTGATAACCTGTGTCTTGCTATACTGTATGTGTTTGTGATGACTTCGATTGATTTTATAAACCAGGACTTTTTAACGTTTATTACCGCTCGGAAAAGGACTTTGAATAATGACTTTGAGATAAACCTTCAAATTCACTTCACTGGTGGCAGCTACACGAAACGAACCAACGCTGGAAGAAGAGGACTTTCTTAGAGGAGGGAGGAATGATATTCAATGTTCAAAGACACAGATAAAATTTTCGAACTTCATATAATTGCAGCGTGTAAATAATAGACTGGTGTACCAAGGATAAAATTAATCTAAGGTGCAACAATCTGGTTGGAAATAATTAGCTGATATTTTATGAAAAGTGAACAAAACAAACATGGAAGATTATAATTTGGAGTATGATGGTTCAGGTCTGTTTGATGGCTTTTGGATGCAGTTTAACATTTATTCAAACAGGTATAACTGGACACCAGAAGATAGGTGTGAAATTCTCATCTTGTCTTTGCAAGGTAAAGCTCTTGACTATATATCATGCTTGCCGTTTGAAACTCTTCACAATGTTAGTCTATTATATACTGCACTGAAGAACCGTTTCGGAGATATAGAAACAGCCAAAGAGTGTAGGATGAAATTGAGAAACATCTGTATGCACAAAGAAGAAACTATACAAGAGTATGTCTGTAGGGTGGAGAGAAATGTTAGGAAATCATTTCCCAAAAATCAGTAGCCAAGTGTAGGTGTATTTTTATGCTTTTTATCATATATATTGTATCTTATATTCTATCTTTCTCTTATGTTTCTCTTATTCTTCACTTCAATTACATGTACTATTTAATTGATTATTTTTGTCAAATGTTTAATATATATATATGTTATGTATGCCCTATATAGGGCCCATGATTTGGACAAATAAAATATTCTATTCTATTCTATTCTATTTTTTCCCGGTGTATATGAAACTTTAGTAATTGAACTCATTATAGAATATGTGATATACGGTTACCCTCATTCTGATGTTGGATTCAGAGTTCTTACAAGTAACCCAATGTCAGTAGATGAACTGATAAAGGAAATATTATGGCAGGAACATTGCAAAATAACTTTTCTAGATGTTTGTCAAAATGATGCAAGTGACCAGGCTTTCAATAGCACATCAGTCCTTCAACCATATTCGACTGAAAAACCACAAAGAGTTGTAAAACGCGTCATAAAATGTTCGTATTGTAAGAAACAAGGACATGTTCGGAGAGAATGTTATAAAAGACAGAATAGACAAGTTCAGTCCGAATCTGGTAGGACAGAATCAAAACCCGTGGAACACAGGAAATTGTACAGAGAGAATCGTATAAAGCATGCATGTGAAAGTGACGTATCAACCAAGTCTGTTCCAAAGAAGCGTATGCTTATACCTGTAAGTGATAAAATTCACGGACCAATCAAAGAGAAATCGCAATTCAAAGGAGGCTTGGAAATTCCTGGAGATCAATTGTCAATGATGAAAGTTGGTGGAAATAACTAAATACCGAAGTTACTGTGAATTTACTTTCTTCATATGCGCATTTCGACAACTTATGTCTCATCAGTGCAGATAAAATCTAAACGTTTGGAAGACCATAAACTCAAAGATGTTTAAAAACTGATAGAGAACAAATTACCAAAGTGATCTAAATGTAAAGCCAAAATCAGCTAAGGACACAGCTTTGCACGAGGGAGATACTCCTTTTTTTTTAAATAAAATTTACAAAATTTTAGATATTGTAAGGTTTCAAAAATAATCGGAACAAAGGATAATTGGAACAAAGGCGGATCAAACTTTAGACAATATCAGACTTTCCAAAACAGGAGTACCGTTTATGACCTGAGATTTAAAGCTGCAA
>MJUU01065290.1:107258-125217 GCA_002080025.1 Modiolus philippinarum | reverse complement strand
ATGTTAAGATTTCAAAAAGAAAGCTTCATTTCTAGTCCATATGATACTGATTATTCCCTATTTTCGTAAGCCGGGACCATGCATTAATTTAGCTGTTTTTGTAGCAGTTATCTCCCCTCTCGGACGGTGTCACAACAAAGGCAAAAAGGGTTATTTTGAACCCCCAGTGAATTTTTATTAATATATCTGATTTGACAGACAAGTTAGTCGTATTTATTCTTTACTAGTTGTGTTGTAAGGAGCGAAGGGGAATTATTTCAAAATCAAAGACAGCTAAACTGGGCTCCTGTTGTGTTACACTAACAACAGGTGACGGTTGACTGACGAGCCTGTCTCAAATCCGTCGAATCTAGCGGAACAAAGCAAAGCGTAGTGAGCCAGGGGGCAGCACTAGTCAGTCTACAGGTGACGGTAGACTGACTAGTGCTGCCCCCTGGCTCACTACGCTTTGCTCTGTTACGCTCAAGGGACAGATGAAGACAAATCGAAAAAGTGGAAATTCCACTGTATGACGTCACAATGTCAAAAACAAACAAGACAACTAATTTCAAATAAACAGAAAAATAGTAACCCGATTTAAATAAACTTATTTGTTACAAAGTATTTTAATCTAATTTGTTTCTTTTTTAACTTTCTGTAAGGCCTTTCAGTTGCGACGATGCAAATTGTTTACCTTGGATACGACCGGAAGTAATGGAGGGTTTTCCTCCAGAAGTTATTTTTAAATTTAGAACAACCAATCAAAAAGTGTTTTGCATGCAAGCCAATCAAATCAAAAAATACAATTGTTTTTCGGTCGGTTGTCTATATCTGTCTCTATATCCGTTAGATTCGACGGATTTGAGACAGGCTCGTCAGTCTACAGGTGACGGCTAAAAATCCCGAGGTCAAGATTCTTACCCCGTGATTTTACGAGACGTTGCTAAAGACTAATCAACAACGGTCGTTATGTGAATATTTTCCCGGAAAAAATGAAAACAATCAACACTTTCGACCAATGAAACACGACGTAACAATGGCCGTCACCCGTACCTAACGAGCGTAGCATTGTGGAACGGCGGACCAGTTTAAAAGACAGCTTCCTACAAAACCTGACCCGGAGTTGATCCCGGCTTACGAAAAGAGGGAATACATGCAATAAAGAAAAAAAAAACAGAAATCATTCTGTATAATATGGTTTCGAGTTCTGTTTCGCTATCGATGATGAATAGTAAAAATGTCTACCGGTAATTGAAGACAAACAACCACAGGGCACCCATTGAGTCAACAGTTAGAAAACTTAGCATAAGAAAATCATGAGATATGGACACAACAATAACAATAACAAGAACAACAATAAACACGTTCCCTTGCTTGGTTTTACCATGTATTTGTAGAGATTTTGTCTCATTTACATTTACTCCATATCCCTTCATTGTTAATGAGATATGGGAACAATAATCAGGTGATCATAATAGAAATTCTAAATTACAAAAGTATATAGTGCATCAATATAAGAAATTCTCTCAAGAACAAGAACACCATTACTGAAATTTATATTTAGGGACCGACCATTTAACCTGAAGGGGGGGGTTATGGTTTTTTTTTTCTGGACAGAAAATTTTTTTCGCGCTTCGCGCGAAACAAATTATTTATTTTTTGCACACCTATCAACAAAATATTTTTTTTCAAAATTAACATTATTTTTTGGGGCAGAAAGCCTCCTTCAGAAAACTTTTTTTTCAACATCTTGGCAGCCAAAATATTTTTTTCACACAAAATCGGATCCAAAATATTTTTTTAGAAAAAAACCATAGCCCCCCCCCCTTCAAGTTAAATGGTCGGTCCCCTTAGCATACATCTCTCGCACGGGGAATATTTTTTACGGACTCCACACTGCAGGAGAGACAAACTGCTGTCTAAAATAAGCAATGAAAGGATATGGAGTAAATACACATGAGACAAAGTCTCTACAAATACGAGGCAAAAAAGCAATGGAACAACGCTTTGATTATGTTCTTCATCTTGAAGTCACATGAGGCTATCAACAATGAGCTACTAAAGTATTACTGTATCGCCCTTTTGTTATTCCACGCTTTTGGGATTTTTGTCGATTTGGTATTCAATTATCAACTGATGTTATCACTTTCCAGAAACTATTTCTAATCAAATAAATAACAAAAATTAAAATTGATACTCAGCAATTTCTAGAGACGTCATTGAAACTTTGGACTGATTTGAATACATTTCATTAGATCGTCATAACTATGACTTGAATTGTTCCAGACAACAACATTTCTTTTGGGACACAGCAATTGTTTAATAAAAAAATGACATATAATTACAATGAATCAATGAATCCTCTACTGCAAAGTGAATACTTTGTCATAAATTGTACACAAGTAGTATCTAGATAAGATTTTAGAATGCTTAACATTTATTGTTACTGTTCAATTCACGTCATACCCTGAAATTTTTGAATATCAAATAAAAACCCAGAATAATAATATAACATTTATTTTGCATTAACAGTATTTGTAACTTAGGTACATACAGGATCAAATCATATGGTAGATATATTTTCTCCTTTAAATGCGATGTATTCGTAATGACATTTCTTCTGTCCAATGACCAACAAGGGTTATATTCTGGGCCGATATTCAGCTCAAACAGTTTCTGGAGAAGAAACAATGGACGTTGGTTGATTAAACGATACAAGGTATATTGTTTTTGAAAATTGTGTTCTCTGATCTTTCCAGACAGTTTGTGAATGTTGAAATTTGGCTGTTTTCTTATATAAAATGTATATAATCATCACTGCTGCCAGTATTGACATTGATGTCCCCCATGCAGTCAAACATATAAAAGGATTTTTAGACAAAGTTAAATGAAATTAATAAGTATAATATTAATATTTTTGAACTAAATTATAAATAAGATAAACTTTTGAAATGCAAACACAAGTAGAACGTAAAAGTAACAGTTTTGTGATGCAATTGCAAATTATTCCGATAAAGCGTGAAAAGAAAATAATGCAATCTGTCTGATGAATACATCGGCAAACGAATACCGAAGCAAGAACGAGGAAGGCTTGTACTGATGTTTCATGTTTTTAAGATAATAAATATGGCAGCAAAGTTTTTTTTCATTTTAACATGGGCGAGTTGTTTTTGCAAATATAACAAGAACAGCTATTAACGAAAAATAATTTATTTTTAACGGCCAAAAATCAACCATATACTGCATCCAATAGAAAAGCGTCTTATCATCTTATGAAACTACATTTCGAACTTTACCGAGGGATGGAAAATGCGAAAAGAACGAAAGTTCGCGTTAAAATGACAATAAAACATAACATACATTCAGTGGATATAGGTTATGAAAATTTAGTCTATTCGGACTATTCATCAGTCTAAGATTTGGCAAAATAGAGTAGGATTAGAAGAATTATTTTGATGGAAAACAATTGAAATGACACTAGAAACTTTCGTTTTTTTTTATTTCATGGTCATCATTCTGACAGAAATTTCTCTTTTCTCCGTAATCTCCGTTTTGACTTTCCAAAAAACATTGATTACGAACCAGACGTCATTACATTGCCTTGCTTTGTTGTAATAAAGAGCCAAAATGTCATTATCAAATAACCAATTGAAAAATATAATTAAAAAGCATATAAACAGAACAAATATTAAAAGTTTTAATGGCAAATAAAACTTGATATTAACAAGTGTGATTTGCGCATGCGCCTCAACCATTATTGTTATTTAAAACTTTTTTTTAAATATAGCTAAAACATTAAGCCATACTGATACATAATAGTGCACTTCCCATTTATAATATGGCTCAAGGTTAGAAAAAGAATTAGATTTTGCCTACTAACCGCGGAACATTTTTTCCATATTTATACTATAAACCGAATTACTTATTAGCGTTTTGTTTATCCAATTAAACTTAATGGTGACTTTTTTGTCACGATTTTTTAACGCCGATAATTTATTTATATGGTCACAAAGGGGTTGATTTTAAAAAGCATATCCTTCAAAATAGATATTAATTTTTTTCACGAAAGGATATGGAGTAAATGAACATGAGACCATAAGACATATGTTATCTCCAACTGCAATAGTATTAATGAGCTGTATGGCCATTTCGGAACTTTATTCCTCATCAGCAGCACTATATCCCAATTATAGGAAATCCATAATTTCCAAAATTCCGAATAATCAGTAATATCAAATGTAGATAAAGACAAATCTACGATGGAGAGAGTTAAACCTTAGATTTTCGAATTTACATGAATTTGGATAATAGTTATTGAACAAAGTGTACACATGAGATATTATCTCATGTACAAGTACGCCATATGTAAGAAAATTAAGAGCATACATCTATAACACGGGGATCTCCACGTATATTTCAATAGATATGTTTTTTTTTATACTAACCTGTTATTTTGGATGAACACTGCTTATCACTTCACGCCTGAAACAACAGGTGAGGTAATAATAACTTTGTTATGTGTGGTCATACTCTCTAAACCGCTTCGAATGGTTGTCATCTCTCTAGATCCGACTGTTCTCTCTGTTGTTTTTGAGCCTGGCATAATCGCTGTACTGGTGAATACTGATGAAAGCTCTTCATTCTCTGCTGTAACCTTTATAATGATGGATGTCGTCAAAATTTCTGAACTACTTTCGGGAGTTGTTACATCTGTAACTAAAACTTGAAGTTGTTGTGATTCCAAATGTCAGACGGTTAAAGAGCTCTTCTACTCGTATGTTATTTTGATATTTTGTATATAATAATATATACATACACCATTCTCACAACGCGTAACATTTTGTAATGAAAAGAAAAATTGTGATGATAATGTCTTGTTATGATGAATGATATCGAGGTCACCGCTTCGAAATGCAAGTACCAACTTTTAACATCATATTACCTTTAAAGTGCAATCGTTTTTAAGAATTAGAAAGTGTAGTTAGATTGCTATGGAGTCTTGGAAGACATACAAATGGATGCAGCGTTGTTCGACAATTAGCAAAGAATTCCGGCCAAGCCGATGCTAGGGGCCGTCTTGAACTTAATGTGAGGTATGAACAAACCTCATTGTTGGAGGCTTCATGGTGACTTCAAGATGAAGAACATCAGTAAAATTATTGTTCCTTTGCTTCTTTCAACCATGTATTTTTAGAGACTTTGTCTCATGTGCATTTACTCCATATCCTTTCATTCTCCATTTACGACTGATGTTTCTTTCTCTTGCAGTGTGGAGTCCGTAAAAAGATTCCCCATGCGAGAGGTGTATGATCTCTATATATTTCAGTTATGTTGTAGTTGTTAGTGAGAAAATTTTTCATATGGATATACTATCATACTTTCACATTTCGGCATTTATTTTTGTAATTTCGAAATGCAATTCTGACCACGTGTCTAAAGTGCCCACATTTCACTCTTTTATAATGCCACGTTTTCTTACAATAGACTTAATGAGTGCCCTGTGTTTGCCTATATGTTGTAAACGTCCACAAGCTTAAGATACTGGTGCTTTTGTCCGGCCACAGATGACAGTGAGTGATTGTAAGAGCACTTTGCCAGTTCAATTATTGTTTGTTGACAATACCGCTTCCATAATCAGAAAAGACATTGATGCAGCGTTATTCGACAATCAGCAAAGAAGTCTGCTCAAACTGGTGCTATGGGTCTTGAACTATGAGATATTAACAAAGCCCATTGTTGAAGGCCTCATGGTGATTTCAAGATGAAGAACAACAATGAAGCGTTGTTCCTTTGCTTACTTTTACCATGTATTTGTACAGACTTTGTCTCATGTTAATTTACTCCATATCTGTGCATTCACCACATATACCAGAATCGTATTAAATGATCTCGTATTGTTTTTCTAAATAGCCGTTTTTGTGGGTTTGAAAATCAAAGATAATTAATACACAAATTGTTATACGTCCGAATATTTTATTTTTGTCTTGAAATGTTCCTTTGCTAGAGATAATATTTTATTTGAAATTGTAGATATTATAGAGAAGTCACTGTCATTCGCTGACCGACAAAAATACTAATAGAAGACAATTACACCATATAAACAACTACAGGCCACTCATCGGGTCAACTGTAAGAGAACTTGGCACAATAAATCAGGAGATGAGGGCGCTATAAACAGGTGGTCAGAATAACATTTCCAAATTGACAGAAAAAAATAGAATGCCAAAATTGAAAGTGTGACAGTAAATTCCCTAAAGAACAAATAAAAGGGTGGTCAGAATAACATTTCCAATTGACAGAAAAAAAATAGAATGCCAAAATTGAAAGTATGATAGTGAAATTCCCTAAAGAACAAGTACACCATAACTATAAAGAGAATATACATCCCTCGCGCGGGAAATCTATGTAAAACTCTTCTCTGCAGGAGAGCCAAACTCCATTCATCAATGATATGCAATAAATGCATATGAGATAAAGTCTCTACAAAAACGCCTTCAACAATGAGATTTGTTCATACCTCACAGTAAGTACAAGACGACGCCTAGCGCAGGTTTAGTGGGAATTCATTGCTATATCTTATCATCCTTTTAATTTACCACCACTACAATCCACAATTGGACCCAAAAGTCTGTAGGTTCCTTTTGGCCATCTCAAAACAACAGCTGACCGCCTAATGATGTTGTTTAAATTTGCACCCCATTTACTTATACGTTAAGTTCTATTGTGCAAAATATAGAGATTTTATGGTGCACAAAAAGATGAGTTCTTTTTTTTCACATATCTAATGATATATGTATATAAAGAGCATAAGTTCATAAAATAGTACACTATGTTACAAATTATGATAAAAAATATGGAACGTTTCAATAATGTGAGAAGATAAAAAGTTATCCTGGTTTAAACTGTGTTCTTCATAATATCATTATCGACCAAGTGCGAATCGATTAGATCATTGTCATAGATGAACAACAGATGCAACTCCAATTAAGTAGTTATTATTTTAATATTAGTTTTGGTTATTACAGTTATAAAGACTTTTTCAACAGTCGCATACATTGATTCAGCTATGATAATGATCTCACTGGATTCGCATTTGGACGATAGTTTATATGTTTAAGATAAAATACTTACTACAAACACCATTGATGCATCTCAAAATGCAGCTTGAATCCCCTGAAGAAATGGTAGGGATAGACATTGTATGTGGGTATATTATCTTGCAATTGTTACATGGCCCATAGATTAGCAAAAGTTTGATATCTGCTCTTAATCGAATTTCTCCACTACAGATACATTTTGCGACTATATTTTGATAGCTGCAACTAGCTTTTGCTAAGCAACCAAGATAGGATCCAATCACATTGTAAAACAAGAATATGGATATTGCGCAAACATAGTAATACGTTAGACGATCACTGTATCTATGAACTTCAATCTTATTGCCCAAAATGAGATGACAAGAATCTGCATTGTTTATCATTGAGACTACCTATATAGAGGTATATACAGATGTGTCGCTTGGATGGGTCTGTTTTTTTTTGTTTTTTTGTTTTTTTTTTGGTTTTTTTTTTGTTTTTTTTTTATTGCAGTTAGTTACTATATAAAATTATAAAGATACCATACATTTACAAAATATACGAACATTTAAAACATGCCATTTAAAACTTAAGTGCTCCAAGTAGTAGCGCTTATGAAGTGGGAACCGAACCGTCAGCCGAAAGAACGAACAATCCACCCGCCGTGTTGAACATGTCAACTTCGGTAGTAAAGTCAAGTCCGATAGAGGAAAAACAAACTTTAAATTTTTTGCAGTTGGAGTTTACATATGTGTTATGGTCTCATGTTCATTTACTCCATAACCTTTCAAAAATATTCAATATAGGAGTTTGACTTTTAATGCAGTGTGGAGTTGGTAAAACAATTCCCCGTGTTTGAGATGTATGCTCTTTATTTTTCTTACATATAGTGTACTTGCACATGATATTATATTATAACTTTTATCTAAACGTATTTAAATTCTAGAACTGTAGGCATAACTCCCTCGTCGTAGTTTTGTTCATTGCCCTTTTTAAATTTTTTTTTATAGATTGTTTTTTAGATTGTGGATATCCTTTGTATGGGTTCTTGTGCTGCTGATAAGGAACTAATATCCGAAATGGCCATATAGCTTATTAAAATTTTTGTAGTTGGAGTTAACATATGCGTTATGGTCTCATGTTCATTTACTCCATATCCTATCATAAAATATTTAGTTGTAAAGGGAAAGATCTGCTGTCATCTTGGAAACAGATATCCCATAGCGATCCACAAGATCGTGATGTCGACCGTTAAACCTCTGAAGTAATGACTTTAAGGTTTTGGTAACGTACCCTTGCTTAAGTAGTCTATTTGTAAGCAACTGAGCTCTATAAATGAAGTCACTGTATCGACCACAAGCCCTTGAGTAGCGAATGAGTTGTGAGATGTAAACTCCATATGCTGGTGCTTTTGGAATGTCGCTACAAAAAAGGTAAGTTGAGTATTGGAAAAGTGAAGTAAAAACAGAGTGACAGCAGGTGATCTGGAAGGTTAATCATGTCTTGCTCCGAGAAAGTGAAAACTGGTAATATCAAATTCGTGAAGTCTTGAATGACAATATTGGTTTCAATTTGTAAAGGTGACACATTGAATCTTTATATGATGTCGTGGTGACGGCCAAAGAACATATTCCTGATTAAGCAATTTCTGTTACAGTCTTTAAACAATCATTTTATAATCAACATATACTGTAAAAAATTAACTGAAAATAGTACGTTAGAGAGGTAAGTAAATTGCTTTTAAGAAAGGGAAGGGGAGTAAAAAATATAAAGTTTGTCTATTGAATTTAGACGTTCATATTCGTCAGTTTATAACAAAAACTCAATTAATGGAGAAGAATTATGCGTATCTGTTTCCTTTTTTTTATCTTCAAGCTCACTTGGGTGGATTGGATTGATGTTCATAGTACTTAAATCACAGTTCACCAGAAAACATTACAAACAACTACCTACTTTTACTTTTACCTGCTGTTCCCTGAAATAAAACAAATCTCGTGGTATTCACATTTATATTTTTTTAAAGTGTTGATTTCTCAAATCACAATTTTCCAGAAAACATTGCAAAAACTACATAATTAGGAAACTACTGACCAAGTTGATGCTAACTTAAGTAGTAAAAGAGACAATATCGATCTTTTATTACATTTTTCCTTTAAAGAGCCGAGAAACATTACAAAATGCAGATTTGGGGCATAATATACGTTTAAATATAATGAAATCTTGCTGAACATCCTTTGTGTAGTTTCATTTTTGCCTGCATATTATCAATTATTGAATTTGATTAAATTAATCAGGACGAATACGTGAGGCAAAAAGTGTCTCTCTTTTCTTCACCAGCTTAAGAACTCGTAGGCGCATTCATTTCAAACGAAATCATCGGCCATTTTCATCTTGTGGTTTATATGCTTTTCCTTGATTGGGCTTAATTTAATTCAATGAAATAAAAGGGACAACAGGAAACACCTACAATGGCCGAAAATTATATTACACGCCACAACCTGCCAGGGAACTACACAGGAAAAACACATATAATTACGCAAAGAATGTAAGTTACGTACCAGCTTTTCTGGATTTTTTTATTAGTTTCTGGCATTTTTTAACAACATTACCGTAAAAACGGGGATTAGAAATGCCCTTAGTAATAAGGTGTTTGCGAGTAACGCCATATTTAGATATTTTAATATTCATATCTGTTATAAAACTTCTTAAAAGTATTCAACAACTTATGAAATCTGTAACCCTTTTGTAAATGTTTGGCTGTGATAGTAAGGTTACGTTCATTAAAATCGTCAAGAGTAGAACAAACACCTGCGAATCGTACTAGTTGAGAAATGTACACCGCGTATGATGGAGCTTGAGGAACGTCGCATTCAAGTTAGTTATAGAGAAATCAAAATTATCCCTTTTATCATATATTTTAGTTTTTATTTCGCCAGCGTCAATAATGATAGTTAGATCTAGAAAAGGGCAGTATTTGAAATCATTGTTAGCTTTATTTAATTCATGGGTAAATCATGTCTACAAAATCTAAAAACCTAGGATTGTCAATAGTAAGGATATCGTCAATATACCTGCTGTTATTATTGAAAATAGAAATAAGATTATCACTGTTTTGTATGGTTCCGTTTTGAATTTTTTTCATGAAGTCTCGTTCGTAACAGAACAGAAAAAGATCTGCAATGAGCGGTGCACAATTTGTACCATGGGAATACATATGACCTGTATATAAATAGTAGTCGTACCAAAAGGCCGATTCTGCCCCACTCATGCAAAATCCTGCATAAAAATCCCTACCTCGAGGGCAAAATGCAAACAGACGGCATTCCAATTGATCATAGGGTAAACACAAGAATTATGTCTTTCGTACAGAGCATAAGTCAGTCTCCACAGGACACCTTAAAGAGAGGTGTGCCTACGTCCAAGATTGATATAAATAAAGATATGGCATCAGAAAGAAATAAGATGGATCGGTTCCAGGATTTCTTTCTGGAGAATGAAGAAGATTTGGAAGATAACACCCCACCCCCCAAAAGCAGCAGCAGTGCTGCAATGCCACCAACCTGGTGCAGATGGATGAGCACACTCAGCAGTGTCAAAATTGTGGGATGGAGCAAGTTCGGCGATCTGAGCATCAACCAAGGGAGAAGAAGACCACCTGCGGCTACCCACTAAAGAGGAAGAAGGGGCAGTTCTGCAAGAGCAAGCCCGGGAAGGATGGTCTCTGCTGGAGACATGATAGGCAACCACGCGAGACGGAAGAAGAGGAGACCATTCCCGTTGAGGGTAAGATGGTGGTTGAAGAGACCATGAAGACCCTCCGTCAAATAGCTAAGGATGAGTGTGTGAAGGGGATCAGCAGGAAAAGTAAGGAGGCCTTGGTGAACCTCATCGAGGAGAAAACCATCCGTAAATTTACCCGTAAGGAAGTCTTCAGCAAGAAGCAGCTGAAAGCACTTGCCAAGAATCGTGGCCTCACCAAGTTCTCCCTCCTCAAGAGAGAAGATCTCATTCAGCTGGTCGAAGAAGATATCAGAAATGCCCCAGACGAGGATGAGATCAAGGTCACCGATAGGCGTCAAGCGCTGAATGGTGTATTTGGCACGGTCGCCATTGAACCCGTAAAGTCGCATGACGTGACCACATACCTCAGAGTAAGTCGGAGCACAATCTTCACCACCATCTCAGATGCTCTCGCCAAAAAGAAGGGATTGAAGGTGCACTTAGTGCTCCTAGCAGAAATGGTGAAGACCAACCCCGCGACCGGAGAAAATATCTACATCACCCCCTACTTCCGATCAGCTCTTGCTACCCTCACCCAATCATCTGACCTCAAATTGGAGATTGACTTCATGATGGAGAAGATCAAGGAAAATATGGCTAAATACATGCGTGAAGGGAGCGGATGGACTTTCGGACACGTCGTGAAGCTAGAAATCCACCTCAACCAATTCAAGCCACTCAAGGGCAGATCCTTCATACCACTCCCACAGAAGCTGACTCAGAAGAAAGCCATCATCAATGTGAGGAATGAGGATGATCGCTGCTTCCAGTGGGCAGTTCTATCAGCGCTTCACAATACTGAGGTGGATCGTAAGCATGCCAACAGAGTAACGCAGTACAAACCATTGGAGAAAGAGCTCAACTTCGAAGGTATTGACCTTTCAGTCTCGCTCAAGGCGATCGATAAGTTTGAGAGGCAGAATCCCACCATCAACGTCAACGTCTTTGGCTTCGACGGTGTAAAGAAGGGTGAAGATGGGGAAGAGGATATTCAGATCTATCCCCTCAGGATATCCAAGAATACGGGCTCCACCCACATAGATCTCCTCTTTCTGACCCACGAAGACAAGCAGCATTACTACTGGATCAAGAGCCTCTCTCGACTTCTGAGCTCTCGGATGACGTAGCACGGTCATGAGCTTTTCTTCTGCCGAAGATGCCTCAGTCATTTTTCCAGACAAGATATCTTGGACGAGCATATGGAATATTGCAGTCAGAAAGAGGCCATCAGGATCGATATTCCAGAAGAAGGGACCTCCATAGCCTTCCACAACCACGAAAAGATTTACGCGGATTTCGAGTGCTTCACGGAGAAGCTCAGCACCTGCCAACCGGATCCATCACACTCCTACAAGAAGGCATACCAGCTTCAGCGACCATCAGGCTTCTGCTATTACGTGAAGTACGCTCATGGTGACTACAAAGATCCGGTCATCTATTGCGGTGAGGATGCAGCCAAGAAATTCGTGGAGTGTATGGAGAAGGAAGTGGAGGCCATCGGTAAGCTATACAAGGAGAATAAGCCCATGGTGATGACCGATGAGGACAAGGAGAGCTTTGAAGAAAGCACGCACTGCCACATTTGCGGGGATGAATTGGGATTGGATAAGGTTCGGGACCACGACCATCTTACTGGGAAATATCGTGGCGCAGCACACAACGAGTGTAATCTAGACTTCCAGCTCCCGAAGCACGTCCCCATCCTCTTCCACAACTTGAGTGGATATGATTCCCACATCTTCGTCAAGGAGCTTGGATTCACCGAGGGTAAGATCAACTGCATCCCCAATACCGATGAAAAATATATCAGCTTTTCCAAGAAGGTGGAAGATCTAGAAATGAGATTCATCGATTCAATGCGCTTCTTACTCGGCTCGCTGGATAACCTAGCCAAGAACCTCACCCCGACCAAATCAAGACCGTGAAAGCAAGATTTGGCGATCGTCACGAGCTGATGATCAGCAAGGGGGTATTTCCCTACGATTATATGGATGGGGAGGCTAAGCTGGAAGAGACTCAGCTCCCACCTAAGGAAGCCTTCTACCGCACACTCTCCGGGGAGAGCATCACCGACGAAGACTACGCACACGCTCAGAGGGTCTGGGAGACCTTCGAGTGCAAGACCCTACGCGACTACCATGATCTTTACCTAGCAACCGACGTCTTGCTGCTGGCGGATATCTACGAGAATTTCAGTTATAACTGTCAGACTCACTATGGGCTTGATCCCGCCAACTACTTCACATCGCCCGGATTGTCCTACGACGCCGCCCTCAAAACCACTGGGGAAAGATTGGAGGTTCTTTCCGATCCAGATATGCTGCTGATGTTCGAACAGGCGACCAGGGGAGGAGTCGCCATGATCTCCCACCGCTACGGCAAGGCTAATAATCCCTACATGACCGACTACGACGCCTCTCAGCCCACCAAGCATCTCACCTACCTCGACGCCAATAACCTCTACGGGTGGGCGATGACGCAGCCTCTCCCCACGGGAGATTTCGAATGGATCGAGCCAGAGAAGATCGATGAGATCTTGGAATATCCCGACGATCACGAATATGGCGCCATGGTAGAATGCGATCTCGAATATCCGAAGGATCTTCACGACGCCCACAACGACTACCCTCTCGCGCCCCAGAACGTAGAGATCGACAAAGTCCGCAAGCTCGTGCAGCATCTAGGCAAGCGTGAAAAATATACCCTCCACTATCGAAATTGGAGATGGGTATGAAGCTTACGAAATGCTGTCGGATCATCAGGTTCAGGCAATCCCCATGGCTCAAGCACTATGTGGATCTGAATACCGCTCTTCGCGCCAAGGCTAAGACCGACTCCGAGAAGGATTTCTTCAAGCTCATGGTCAACTCAGTCTTTCGCAAGACCATGGAGAATATCCGGAAGCGCGTAGACGTCAGATTGGTCACCACCGAGAAACAGGCCTTGAAGCTCGTGGCCAAGCCCAACTTCGAACGTCGGGTGGTCTTCACCGAGAATCTATCAGCCGTCCATATGAAGAAGACCAAGCTGAAATTCGATAAGCCGGTCTACCTAGGAGCCTGCATCTTAGATATTTCGAAGCATCTCATGTACATTTTCCACTATGGATTCATGAGGAAGACGTACGATGATCGCGCCCGACTTCTCTTCACCGACACAGACAGCTTGGCCTATGAGATCCAGACCAATGACTTCTACCAGGATATCACTCCACACGTCCAGGAAAAATTCGATACGTCCAACTACCCAGACGAGCATTCCTCTGGCATCCCCACTGGCGTGAATAATAAGATCCTCGGAAAATTCAAGGACGAGTGCGCTGGCAAGGCTATGACCGAATTCGTGGGGCTCCGAGCGAAGCTATACGCTTTCAAGGTGGATGATGGTGAGATCACCAAGAAGGCGAAGGGAGTCACCAAGAGCGTCCACGAGCACAGCATCGCCTTTGAGGACGACAAGCTATTCCTCACCACCAAGCAAGAAATCCATCATCCAATGAATATCCTCCGGAGCCATCTCCATCAGATCTACGCCGAGCAGATCAACAAGATCGCGCTTTCCGCCAAAGACGATAAGCGTCACATCCTCCCGGATGGTATCAGCACCCTTGCTCATGGACACTATCGAATCAATATCGCTAAGCCCCTCTGCACTTAGTAGGCTCTGACGGGTGCGGATGCCCATCCCTCCTTAGCAGGCTCATGCCCCACCACATCGCTGATCATATATATAAATGGGTAAAAGTAGACGCTCATGCAATCCTGCAAGCTTCGTCAGACATATCCACAAGGGGCAGGAATATCTGAATGAATGTAAGCAGAAGATGGATCTCTATGAGAAACGATGCCAGCTCAGAGCCCGCTTGGAGAAGAAGAAGACAGACTCTGAGTGGTCTGTATGCCCCATCTCCATCTCTATCGTTTTGCAGCCTCTGATGGATGCGGATGCTCATTCAGACTGACCATACTTAGATAAATGAGCAGCATACGAGTGCACGACATCCTCCTCCTAGTTGAGAAATGTACACCGCGTATGATGGAGCTTGAGGAACGTCGCATTCAAGAAAAGGGAAGTTAGTTATAGAGAAATCAAAATTATCCCTTTTATCATATATTTTAGTTTTTATTTCGCCAGCGTCAATAATGATAGTTAGATCTAGAAAAGGGCAGTATTTGAAATCATTGTTAGCTTTATTTAATTCATGGGTAAATCATGTCTACAAAATCTAAAAACCTGGGATTGTCAATAGTAAGGATATCGTCAATATACCTGCTGTTATTATTGAAAATAGAAATAAGATTATCACTGTTTTGTATGGTTCCGTTTTGAATTTTTTTCATGAAGTCTCGTTCGTAACAGAACAGAAAAGGATCTGCAATGAGCGGTGCACAATTTGTACCCATGGGAATACATATGACCTGTATATAAATAGTAGTCGTACCAAAAGGCCGATTCTGCCCCACTCATGCAAAATCCTGCATAAAAATCCCTACCTCGAGGGCAAAATGCAAACGAACGGCATTCCTATTGATCATAGGGTAAATACAAGAATTATGTCTTTCGTACAGAGCATAAGTCAGTCTCCACAGGACACCTTAAAGAGAGGTGTGCCTACGTCCAAGATTGATATAAATAAAGATATGGCATCAGAAAGAAATAAGATGGATCGGTTCCAGGATTTCTTTCTGGAGAATGAAGAAGATTTGGAAGATAACACTCCACCCCCCAAAAGCAGCAGCAGTGCTGCAATGCCACCAACCTGGTGCAGATGGATGAGCACACCCAGCAGTGTCAAAATTGTGGGATGGAGCAAGTCCAGCGATTTGAGCATCAACCAAGGGAGCAGAAGACCACCTGCGGCTACCCACTGAAGAGGAAGAAGGGGCAGTTCTGCAAGAGCAAGCCCGGGAAGGATGGTCTCTGCTGGAGACATGATAGGCAACCACGCGAGACGGAAGAAGAGGAGACCATTCCCGTTGAGGGTTAGATGCTATGGGGCGTTGGGAGGCCATAGATCGAACGCTATGGGGCGTTTGGAGGGGCGTTTAGCGTATTCGATTTTTCTATTTTATACCTGGGCCTCCTATCTCATGGATATGAACGCCTTCGCCCGCGATAATTGAGGTTATAAATTTCTCTTGAGCATCATTGAAGTCATTGAAGTATGGTTGGCTGGTGCCGCTCTAGGATAAGAAAGGTGTGACGGTGCGAGATGCCATCCGTTTGCATTTTGCCCTCAAGGATAAGAAAGGTGCGAGATGCCATCCGTTTGCATTTTGCCCTCAGGGATAAGAAAGGTGTGAGGGTCGTCGTCTGCGCATGCGTTGGCAAATCCTGCATGGTTAAGCACTAAAAGTCAAGTTTATCCGTCGGTCGAACCATGCAGAATCTGGCTTGACTTATTACTACCCCCATGCTAAAATCCTGCTTAATTTCGGGCAAATTTTCATGATCGGGATCATGAAAATTTTCCTTTTTAGATGACATCCGAAAGAAATAAGATGGATTAGTTGCAGGATTTCTTTTTTGAGAATGAAGAAGATTTGGAATTCATCAAGTTGAGACCGTACTCTTGATAATCCATTTATTTATACCTCACACAGATGAAAGCGGATGGTTGAGCGTCTGACCTTCCGAAAGAAGCTTCAATACGTGCAAGCAAAAGTGTCCGCAGACCACGTCACTGCGCCGCTGGATTTCGTCAGTATTATATCGAATCTCCGGCCGCAGATAGTCGATCATCTCGTCGGGTGGAGGCAGGCCGTAAGGATCGAAGTAGACTTTTTGTCCTTCGCGCTTATGACAGCACGTCCAGTGCGTGCCGAGGCCATTGCGATCGTCGTGATTCAGGATGCCACATTCGATGGGGCGTGGGGTGTGTGGTAAGGCATAGCGCATAAATACCCCTCTGAAATGGGGGATATGAAGAGCCTAAGTAGCTTCTTCCAAATCTAGATTCGAGAGGGGCTGGTGAGGGAGGAGGATGTCGTGCACTCGTATGCTGCTCATTTATCTAAGTATGGTGAGTCTGAATGAGCATCCGCATCCATCAGAGGCGTACAGACCACTCAGAGTCTGTCTTCTTCTCCAAGCGGGCTCTGAGCTGGCATCGTTTCTCATAGAGATCCATCTTCTGCTTACATTCATTCAGATATTTCTGCCCCTTGTGGATATGTCTGACGAAGCTTGCAGGATTGCATGAGCGTCTACTTTTACCCATTTATATATATGATCAGCGATGCGATAGGGCATGAGCCTGCTAAGGAGGGATGGGCATCCACACCAGTCAGAGCCTACTAAGTGCAGAGGGGCTTAGCGATATTGATTCGATAGTGTCCATGAGCAAGGGTGCTGACACCATCCGGGAGGATGTGACGCTTATCGTCTTTGGCGGAAAGCGCGATCTTGTTGATCTGCTCGGCGTAGATCTGATGGAGATGGCTCCGGAGGATATTCATTGGACGATGGATTTCTTGCTGGGTGGTGAGGCTTCGCTTGTAGTCCTCAAAGGCGATGCTGTACTCGCGGACGCTCTTGGTGACTCCCTTCGCCTTCTTGGTGATCTCACCATCATCCACCTTGAAAGCGTATAGCTTCGCTCGGAGCCCCACGAATTCGGTCATAGCCTTGCCAGCGCACTCGTCCTTGAATTTTCCGAGAATCTTATTCACGCCAGTGGGGATGCCAGAGGAATGCTCGTCTGGGTAGTTGGACGTATCGAATTTTTCCTGGACGTGTGGAGTGATATCCTGGTAGAAGTCATTGGTCTGGATCTCATAGGCCAAGCTGCCTGTGTCGGTGAAGAGAAGTCGGGCGCGATCACCGTACGTCTTCCTCATAAATCCATAGTGGAAATCGTACATGAGATGCTTCGAAATATCTAAGATGCAGGCTCCTAGGTAGACCGGCTTATCGAATTTCAGCTTGGTCTTCTTCATATGGACGGCTGCTAGATTCTCGGTTAAGACCACCCGACGTTCGAAGTTGGGCTCGGCCACGAGCTTCAAGGCCTGTTTCTCGGTGGTGACCAATCTGACGTCTACGCGCTTCCGGATATTCTCCATGGTCTTGCCAAAGACTGAGTTGACCATGAGCTTGAAGAAATCCTTCTCGGAGTCGGTCTT
>MJUU01065290.1:80265-106470 GCA_002080025.1 Modiolus philippinarum | reverse complement strand
ATGGTAGTCGCGTAGGGTCTTGCACTCGAAGGTCTCCCAGACCCTCTGAGCGTGTGCGTAGTCTTCGTCGGTGATGCTCTCCCCGGAGAGTGTGCGGTAGAAGGCTTCCTTGGGTGGGAGCTGAGTCTCTTCCAGCTTAGCCTCCCCATCCATATAATCGTAGGTAAATACCCCCTTGCTGATCATCAGCTCGTGACAATCGCCAAATCTTGCTTTCACGGTCTTGAATTCGTCGGGGCTGAGGTTCTTGGCTAGCTTATCCAGCGAGCCGAGTAAGGAGCACATCGATCCGATGAATCTTCCACCTTCTTGGAAAAGCTGATATATATTTTTCATCGATATTGGGGATGCAGTTGATCCTACCCTCGGTGAATCCAAGCTCCTTGACGAAGATGTGGGAATCATATCCACTCAAGTTGTAGAAGAGGATGGGGACGTGCTTCGGGAGCTGGAAGTCTAGATTACACTCGTTGTGTGCTGCGCCATAATATTTCCCAGTAAGATGGTCGTGGTCCCGAACCTTATCCAATCCCAATTCATCCCCGCAAATGTGGCAGTGCGTGCTTTCTTCAAAGCTCTCCTTGTCCTCATCGGTCATCACCATGGGCTTATTCTCCTTGTATAGCTTACCGATGGCCTCCACTTCCTTCTCCATACACTCTACGAATTTCTTGGCTGCATCCTCACCGCAATAGATGACCGGATCTTTGTAGTCACCATGAGCGTACTTCACGTAATAGCAGAAGCCTGATGGTCGCTGAAGCTGGTAGACCTTCGTGTAGGAGTGTGATGGATCCGGTTGGCAGGTGCTGAGCTTCTCCGTGAAGCACTCGAAATCCGCGTAAATCGCGAAGGGGACTCTCATCATCTTTTCGTGGTTGTGGGAGGCTATGGAGGTCCCTTCTTCTGGCATTTCGATCCTGACGGCCTCTTTCTGACTGCAATATTCCATATGCTCGTCGAAGATATCTTGCCTGAAAAATGACTGAGGCATCTTCGGCAGAAGAAAAGCTTATGACTGTGCTCCGTCATCTGAGAGCTCAGAAGTCGAGAGAGGCTCTTGATCCAGCAGTAATGCTGCTTGTCTTCATGGGTCAGGAAGAGGAGATCTACGTGGGTGGAGCCCGTATTCTTGGATATCCTGAGGGGATAGATCTGAATATCCTCTTTCCCATCTTCACCCTTCTTTACACCGTCGAAGCCAAAGACGTTGACGTTGATGGTGGGATTCTGCCTCTCAAACTTATCGATCGCCTTGAGCAAGACTGGAAAGTCAATACCTTCGAAGTTGAGCTCTTTCTCCCATGGTTTGTACTGCGTCACTCGGTTGGCATGCTAACGATCCACCTCAGTATTGTGAAGCGCTGATAGGACTGTCCACTGGAAGCAGCGATCATCCTCATTCCTCACATTGATGATGGCTTTCTTCTGAGTCAGCTTCTGTGGGAGTGGTATGAAGGATCTGCCCTTGAGTGGCTTGAATTGGTTGAGGTGGATTTCTAGCTTCACGACGTGTCCGAAAGTCCATCCACTCCCTTCACGCACGTACTTAGCCATATCTTCCTTGATCTTCTCCATCATGAAGTCAATCTCCAATTCGAGGTCGGATGATTGGGTGAGGGTAGCAAGAGCTGATCGGAAGTAAGGGGTGATGTAGATATTTTCTCCGGTCGCGGGGTTGGTCTTCACCATTTCAGCTAGGAGCACTAAGTGCACCTTCAATCCCTTCTTTTTGGCGAGAGCATCTGAGATGGTGGTGAAGATTGTGCTCCGACTTACTTTGAGGTATGTGGTCACGTCATGCGACTTTACGGGTTCAATGGCGACCGTGCCAAATACACCATTCAGCGTTATAGGTGACCTTGATCTCATCCTCGACTGGGGCATTTCTGATATCTTCTTCGACCAGCTGAATGAGATCCTCTCTCTTGAGGAGGGAGAACTTGGTGAGGCCACGATTCTTGGCAAGTGCTTTCAGCTGCTTCTTGCTGAAGACTTCCTTACGGGTAAATTTACGGGTGGTTTTCTCCTCGATGAGGTTCATCAAGGCCTCCTTACTTTTCCTGCTGATCCCCTTCAGACCCTCATCCTTAGCTATTTGACGGAGGGTCTTCATGGTCTCTTCAACCACCATCTTACCCTCAACGGGAATGGTCTCCTCTTCTTCCGTCTCGCGTGGTTGCCTATCATGTCTCCAGCAGAGACCGTCCTTCCCGGGCTTGCTCTTGCAGAACTGCCCCTTCTTCCTCTTCAGTGGGTAGCCGCAGGTGGTCTTCTTCTCCCTTGGTTGATGCTCAAATCGCTGGACTTGCTCCATCCCACAATTTTGACACTGCTGGGTGTGCTCATCCATCTGCACCAGGTTGGGGGCATTGCAGCACTGCTGCTGCTTTTGGGGGTGGGGGTGTTATCTTTCAAATCTTCTTCATTCTCCAGAAAGAAATCCTGGAACCGATCCATCTTATTTCTTTCTGATGCCATATCTTTATTTATATCAATCTTGGACGTAGGCACACCTCTCTTTAAGGTGTCCTGTGGAGACTGACTTATGCTCTGTACGAAAGACATAATTCTTGTATTTACCCTATGATCAATAGGAATGCCGTCCGTTTGCATTTTGCCCTCGAGGTAGGGATTTTTATGCAGGATTTTGCCTGAGTGGGCAGAATCGGCCTTTTGGTACTACTAATAGTGTTGCCAAAACGAACAAAAATGTTGTCCAGAAAAAAATTGAGTGCATTAATCATGTCATCACAAGTCCAGGAACAATATTTATTATATATAATAGTAGAGAAGAATCCTTGCTTTTTGTTAGAACAAATGAACTGCAGACCAGAAAATTTATAAGACGATTTAATAAGTTGTCCCAATTTTGATTTAATCAACTTATGTGGAAGAGTAGTTTAAAGTGTGGAAAAAATCATAACTGTCGACGGATGAGACTGGTCTTTGAATAGATTGTAGTTTATCAAAAACTTCAATTGAATTTTTTACACTCCAAAAGTAATTTACACCAGAGTTTTTAATAAGTTTTTTCACAGTATTTAATAACCAACTCCTTTATGCATGTAAGTGAACTAGTTAAATGGATGGATAAATTAGTAGTAGAACACTTACTAGATGCCGAAATAAAACGATGTTTGAAGGGATTTTTGTGAAGCTTAGGAATCCAGTATATGGTAGTCAAGGTGTTATCTTTAGGTGGAACTTTAAGCATTTCTATATCCTTAAAATGCTGTTGGGTTAACGTTTTTTTCGTCCCAGCATGCCCCGCTGTACCACGAAAATCCTTCTGACAAATCATAACTACAGAATACATTCGATACATTAAAAATATCATTATATTGATAATCTTATGCACATTCTGGAGTTTATATACCAAATTGATAGATTTTAAAAAATACAAAAAAGTAACAGATAGAAAACATGGTGAATAAAAGGATATGGATAAATGTAAATGAGACGAAGTCTCTACAAATACATGGTAAAAAACAAGCAAAGGAACAACGCTTTTATTGTTGTTCTTCATCTTGAAGTCACCATGAGGCCTTCAACAATGAGCTTTGCTCATACCTCATAGTAAGTTCAAGACGGCCCCTAGCACCGGTTTAAGCAGAATTCTTTGCTAATTGTCGAGCAACGCTACATTCATGTCTTCATTGGTCACGATCTGTTTTTATACTTTTAAAAATGTATGATATTGTGAAACGTCCGGAAACTGGAATCTTGTAATTATATGGCAATGTTTGGACCAATATATTAGAGGAATTGTTATTTATCTGGTATAATCGTATCACTTTTGTTATTTTGTATCGTCCATCATAGTCTTACTGTAATATATATACATTTGTTTTCATGATATGCTATTTTATGCAGCTGTAACCATTATTCTAAAAGTTAAGAACTTGACTCAGCCAAGTTAAAATCTTTAAACGGACTAAAGTACGAATTAATTTGGAGAAACCCAGGTGAAGCCAACATAAGCCCTTTTCTCATACTTTGGCTTCAAAGCAATTGAATTAAAATGGGATTTTCATATTCAATCTTAGAACATATGCTAGAATAAAACAATTTTTTGGATTATTTTTATTTTACTTTTAACTGCTCTTCTCTTAAGTGAACAAATTTCGTCGTATATACATATATATTGTGTCAAAATGTTGATTTCTTGTAAATGCTGACTCTAAAACTGGAATTAAAACTGGAAAAATAACTAAATATTAATGCAAAAACTATTGTGCTGTTTTCCAGGAAATCGAATAGATAGCATCATGGAGAAAGCAAAATGAATTGACAATTTCACGATATCTGTAAGTCATTTGAAAACACAGACAAAAGACGGATGCGTATAGATTTAGCAAAATGTATATCTTCAAATGTTGTCTTTTAGTATTGTCTTTCCACATTGCGTAAGGCCTACGACACAAAAGGTCACGGGTGCAACAAGCAAATTTCAATCATTTCCTTGTTTTGTCTTTGTTTTTCTCTGTCGCCGTTTTTGCCATGTTTTTGGACTTTGATTATTGTGATCATCACACCCCTGGTTCCTTCGGTATTCTGCCGCCGTTGTTTCATTACTGAGAAATAGGAAGAAATTGGATATTTTTGCTTTTGACCGACAGAGATAGGTCGGTTTACCACATGCCATGCTAAACGTTGAAAATGTGAAAATGCAATTCGGCGACTGAAACTTTTCAAAGTACAGCTTCCAGCGACACCTTCAAAGTCTTTGGACAATGAGCATGTAAATCGCCAAATGTCATCTATCTGGTTGCATGTTCTGTCTGTAAAGAACAATATCTCGGTGAGACATAATATGCTCTCAGTCTTCGCATCAATTTGCACCGTAACCACATAGAGAACAAAGATTAGTACCAGGACACTGCAATACAATTTAATACACAGAATCATATTTGGCAAAATATGCAAACTATTGCAATTAACCAAAATAGATCGTTGAATTTAAACCACAGAAGATCCAAAGAAAGCCATATGATTTATCGATAGAAACCACCTAGTCATAGATAAAAAAAATCCATATAATCCCTTCGTCAAAAGGCAATAGCAAATCAAAATGCAGAAAAAAAGATCATGAACAAACACAGATTTTTTTTCTCAAATCATTAGAATGGAGGTCACGCTAAACTGGCCACAAAAGTATTTTCTATGAAAATGTACAGCATACTATCAAACACTCCCCTTCAATCTCAAAAATGTAGTTGACTGATTTAATTCCGCTTTTCAGTGTAGTTTTCATGTATAGGTTTCATAATGTTTATGGTAAAGTGGAAATATAAACAGTATTTACACTCATGCTATTTACATTGTTCAAACTAAAAGTCTATAAACATACCACATATAGATAGAAACAATATCTTTTACGATTTTCTTCAGCAGAAATGATAATTTTCATAAACTTGGTTGAAATAATTGAAATGTTCCGAAAGTCGCTCATGAATTTTATAATTTTACTCTTCAAAAATATGGCAGCAATATAGATATATTTTCCTAAATCCAAAACCAAATAATCATTTTTCCAGGAGGGCTAAAAATAGAGTTCTTTGGCTTCAAAAGACAGCAAAACACCGTAATTTCATGTAATCTGTGTTCATTAGATGACCATTCACGCAACTTTTTCTTCAGCGCAGATAAAAACCAAACTATGGTAAGACTAAATTCATAACATATCAAAGAAAAATATAATTTCAAGGATATAAAAGTAACGACTTAACGCCAATACCTCTTGTCCCCACACCTTTGTAGGAGCGAGATAATCTATAGTCTAATAAAATTTATGACCCTTAGATATTATGAATTTCTAAACGAGCGGTTTTCTGGTGTGCACTGAAGTAGCTGGTAATACTAGTGTTACTACCATATCTTTGATGACTAAATCTATAGAGAAATGACTTTCTATTTTGTTTCCATTGATTTATTCACTTTTTTACCCTTTCCGGGCCATTTAGGGCTTGCTATATGGAGTGAGGTTCCTCACTGTGTTGAAGCCTGTACGGTGGCCCCTAGATGCTTTGTTTTGGGTCGTTTTAACCATGGATATGGGATGTTGTCTCCTTGACATTTACCCCATTTCCTTTCTTTTTCATATTTCTAATAATCATGACGCCAACAATACAACGTTCTGTGTGATTATATATATTATGCTAATCAATTTTTCAAGTGTTCAATAGACGATTTTTCACATTTATGGGATGACCGCCATTTTAGCATGTTTTTCAAGGGGACGTTATCCGTAAACAACCGACAACTTGGTTTTTGGTCTTCTTAGGGAAAGGCGGATCAGTAAACATTTTCCTAGAAACTGATGTAATTTTCACTTGAGGAAGTACCAAAATAACTTGAAATTATTTTTCTAAAGACATCAAGATATTACTCCTACTAAATAATAAAAACCCGCGAATTCGAATTATACTTTTCTTTGGTTAGTAGGTTACCTCCCTTGGCTGAAAACATTATGAAAACGGAGTAAAGTCGGGAAAGGAAATAAATATGAAAATGGTCAATTTTGGAAATTTGATTCAAACACAACTTAAATGCATAGTATTGGTCATTAAAATTCGCTATCGGTCATAAAACAACGGCAGTAGAATACCGAAGTAACTCTACTTAAGCTACACTATTGCAGCGGGAAATCAAGTGGTATAAAATTATCTCCCTTCTAGAAAAACTCTCCTGTGATTATAACAATTTCTGATCAAAATAAGAGCATGGCGACAAAAGTAAACAACCGACAAAATGCTAAGATTAAAAAAAGAAACAGACGAATACAATTTATAGTTCAAACGGCATTCAATTACCAGACCTTTGCTCTGTGGGGAAAAATGATTAAACTTGTCCATAAGAAGGATTGATACGAGAATTTCTTAAATAATTGACTGTCGTGAAAAAATAATCAATTGACAGACTGGTCAAAATCAATTGCTATCGGGTGTTAAAATACATGTACCCTGACAAAATTGTATGTACAGATAGATTTTTAACATACATCATTTATAGACCAATTTAGTGACGATTACTGCGTAAGAACCGATGTCATCCAAAAGGTCTTTCCTTGTTGCTAAGAAAATTATGTTGTCCTGAAACAGCGCCATTAACCTTTTATACCCATGATCTGAAAGGTAATCATCATCACTAGATTTCATTGGTTCAATGGTCAAGTCTACGTATCGATGAGGAAAAAGAGGCGTGTCTTCATTGAAAGAAACCACGTGTGGGAGTGAGTAGTTGTCGATTTTGTAAACAAAAATGGAAAGTAAAACAGCGAAATATCGTCTTTTTTTTAATTTATTGTATCTGAACCGCTGCATGTACCCTGCCGAAAATCGGCACATGAAAAGATGATTATTTAAAGAAAAGGCATATTTTTTCTGGTCAATATCAGGGTATAAGAAACACTACGATCCACAAATCTCTATAGGAGGAAAATTATCGAAAATATCATTTTTCTTCTAAAATATGCAAAGTACTTTCAATCAAAAACTTTTTGTCATTTGTATACATAGAAGTCTGTCACATGCACATGAAAAAGTAGAATATTTCACATTATAAGTAACTTTTAAAGCACCTAACAACATATTTAAACATTGCAATCGACATTTTTTATCTTTTCTAAACGAGAGCTCACATTCTTTTGTTTAAATACCACTGGATATCGGACTGATTGAATAAGGCTAATTACTTATCAATGTAGTAGTATCATCATTAAAAACACGTTAAGTATGGCACAATTATTTCATAAATATTTTGGATCACTGCATTTACAAGTTGGAAAATTACAACAGGGTTGCAGAAATGGATTCCATAACATTCTGAAAAACGTCAATTGAGGGTTTACATTTCCTATGGATTGTTTGTGAGCATCTAAAGCTTTTATCATTGTTTCTGCTAGATTTTTATAAGTTTTGTCAGTATTGATTGGTATGGGATGTTCTTCTTCCGGATCTGACGTCATCTCATAGAAAACAGGTGGGTTCAATTTGATAGCTTCACTACATAGACATCCAAGTCCTTTACACATTGTTGTTCCGGGCATATAATTCGGTAGTTTAAAAACCAGTTTCCATACTTTATTACCTGCAAAAAGAAAATTGCTTTAGAATAAACATAACAAATATGAAAGAGAAGTTGATAATAATAATGTAACTCAGAACTACATTGTTTAAACAATATTCAAAGTGATTTGTTTAAAAGTTATGTAATGAAGATTATAACTAGAAGTAAGAAATCAACAGCAGAGTCACTCTTGTTTCATAACACCTTTTTCTCATGTCGATTTTTTGTGAATTTCTCTAGATATGTCTGGCACCAAAATTAAACATAGGGATAAATATCTTTTTCTCTGCAGTAATTGTATAAAAATACTAAAATACCGAAGTTGCATAATAAACAGTAAATTTTGTCTTGCTGTACACGTGTTTCAATGAGTAAACTCTCATCAGCAGCATTAGAATCAAATAATATGGAAAGTCATAATCCAAAAGTAGTCAAAAAGAAGTACTCATTACCAAATATATCGAAATAGGAGGCCAAATCCAGTACAAAGGACATCCACTGAGTGCCATAGACGGAATGAGGCCATTCAGTATTTTTAAGTGGTTAGAATTTGGATATACAGTAAATTTCTACAAGACGCACGGTAAATTTTTCATGTCAGACAAGTCTGACTATTGGGCTGGTGAATACCCTCGGGGACCTCTGGCCCAGCAGCAGTGGCATTTGTCCAATGGTTTCAAATTACATAAATATCGAAGTTGCATAATAAACAGTAACTTTCGTTATGCTGTACACGTGTTTCGAGGAGTAACCTCTCATCAGCGGCATTAGAATAGCCATAATCCAAAAGTTTTTTTTAAAAAGAGTACTCATTACCAAAAATATCAAAATAGGAGGCCAAATCCAATACAAAGGACATCCACCGAGTGCTATACACGGAATAAAGCCTCAGTATTTTTAAAGGGGGGAGGGGTAGAACTTTGATATAAAGTAAATTTCTATGAAACGCACGAAAAATATTCCATGTCAGACAGGTCTGACTAATGGGCTGGTGAATACCCTCATTTATTTCTTTATAAATTTTAAATCGTTAGATATTCGTCATAAAGATATTTTCTATTTTGACGTTCATAAAAAGCCCCTGACGGACTGATATATAATTGCACTTGATACTATCATTGATCTGCTAATTAACAAAAAAAGGTGCTTCAATGTAAATTTATGTCACATCAATGTAGCTGAATAAAACATTCGAACGAAAAAATCTAGAGACTACAAGCACTCGAAAGAAAACATATCACCTGAAGAGTGTAATTAATATGACTCGCATTTCTGATTTCATAATGCCTGCTTGCTGACAATTAACGTAATAGGTATCCCGAATTCGTTAATATGTTTACGGATGACATTATAAGTAAGAATATTTATGGCAGTTTTTCATATATATCATGTTGATTTCAATATAGCGTTTT
Source organism: Modiolus philippinarum (assembly GCA_002080025.1). Taxonomy (NCBI): domain Eukaryota; kingdom Metazoa; phylum Mollusca; class Bivalvia; order Mytilida; family Modiolidae; genus Modiolus; species Modiolus philippinarum. The sequence goes on along the minus strand of MJUU01065290.1, from coordinate 96,988 downwards.
AAAGGTTGCGTTGCCATACTATCTACTCTGACGGTGCTAGGGGAAGCCTTCAACTTTCTATTTAGTTGGGGGATGAATAATATCATTGTAATCCTACTGGTGACCAGAAGATTTAGAACTGATAAGCAATTAAAGCTTTGCACGATTGCTCCTCTTACCATTATAAGATTTTGATTTGCATATCTACTCCTTCCTTATCCCTTCAAACTTCAAAAGATTATTAAACCACTAACCTTTACTAGGTATGTATCTCATTGCCTGGACTTCACTATTGCAGTAATGGTAGAGAAACTCGTGTGGTGAGACCTTTTCTGTCTCCTTCAACAACGGCATAATATCTCTTCCATCAATAATTCTATCTTTCGGAACTTCTGCATTTATTAAATTTGCTATGGTCGTGAACATATCCATCTGTGTTGTGGGTACATCTATCACGACATTCTGGGATATATGTTTGCCAAAACGAATAACAGTTGGAACCCGAAATCCACCATCTACAGACGGTTGAGCTTTACCACCTGTGAAAACAGCAAAATTCATCAGCAATTCAGCAACAAATTTGCCGGCCAGAAACAATGAGAAACACAAGTCAAATTTTCTTGCAAGATATCTGATCAATTTTGATATATTCGTTAGAAGTTAATATTATACAATTATGGCACTTCTACGAGAGCAATATGGGGTTTAACGGAGCAATAAAGTAATATTGAACGAGGGTTTACCCCGAGTTCAATATTATCTTTTGCGCTCCGTTAAACCCTATATTGATCGAGTAAAGAAGTGCCATAATTATTTTATTATATTTGAGTGACATGTCTTAAGTCACTTATAACAAACAAAAGGGGCGTGGTACATCTAGTGTGGGTGTTAAAGGGGTGTGGCCTGTAAACGTCAATCAAAGTTGGTGTGCAATATGATGATTTATCACGATCAACTGTGCAATATGATGTTTTATTGAGTAGGTGTATTTCTATACTTTATACATAGAAACAAAAGTACAAATATAATAAACCCATATATTTTTGTATTTTGTAGTGTTGAAGAATGTTTTAGTGCTTACTCTCGTTTTTGTTCAGCCTATTATGAAATCTATGATGATTTGATTCGTGGTGAATAAAAGGATATGGAGTAAATGCACATGAGACAAAGTCGTAGGTGAAAAATGAACCGTCAGTCTAAACCGAACAATCCAAGGACAATGGCAACATTGTCAGCTTTTTTTTTACATTTCATATACGTATAAGCATTATTTTGGTCACTTCAACTCAAGTATCTTGTTTAGTATTTGATCTGTTTTGTTACATCTTCCAACTATCAATTGACTATTTCCCTTCCAATTATTATACAAAACACTCTTCAAGTTAGTCTTGATCAAACCCTTATAAACATCAATTCTTCCGACATTTAATGTCAATTTTATATGCAGCATAAATAGACAGTTCTATCTTTAGCAATTATAATTGATGTGCTGTTTTTGCTCCTTTCTCTTAAAATGCTTTTTTCTTTTCTCCTTGAAAAAAGGGATATTAATTGATGAACAATGTTCTTGTTTGTGCTTTTTTTACTTTACTTGTATGCCTTAATATTGTCAAAATATAAACAAGGTAAAAAGTTTAATTCTATACCTTTAAACGGTCCATTATAACCCCCATCAATGTCACCGTGTATCCCTATTTCTTCTAAATGGCCTCCATTATCTGACGTGAAGTAAACTAAGGTGTCATCAGCAATTCCAAATTTGTCAAGACTGGATATTATCTGGCCCGTCCCATAATCCATTTCTTCTACGGCGTCTCCATACCGCCCATGTTTTGATTTACCACGAAATTCTTCAGAAGTAAAAATAGCTGTGTGAACATGGTCCCAGCTGACTACTAACAGAAATGGTTGACTTGTTTTCGTGTTATTTTGAATAAATTCAATACTTTCTTTAGTATATCGTTCATGAATGGTTACAAGATCAATGGGCTGTTCTACAACATCAAAATTGCGATACAAGACAGAATTTAGAAGTATCATGTTGAAGAATGTGAAGAACCAATACCCCCAACAGGCACATAGTACAAAGAATGTTAAATATAAAAGTTTCGGACCGATATATCCCTTCTTCGATATTAGATATAACGGTAGCATTACACCAATTATACTACCTATTGCAGTCAGGTATGAATTTGGTCTCTGTGTCATAAGGACGTTAGAGCCATCATTATAAAAGTCTCGAACATTAGTTAGAGGATGGCCGTAATAGTAATTAAATCCATGACTTATTGGATGGTGTACATTGTCGTTATACCTTGATTCACTCCAGCCTAGATGCCATTTTCCTACAAAAACAAACAGGAATAAAGATCATATTATAAGCTTTGACAAATTTGCATCGCAAAGATGGAGAGAGGTGATGTAACTTATCAGGAAAGGGGAAATTGACGATGTGCAAATAAAATTAATATCATTACGTAGGTCGTATGTTCGGTCGTCGATCTCAGATTTCATATTAGAATGAAGACAAAATAAAAAATGTAGAGGTGCATATTAAAAGCTCATTGAACCCGACAATCTAGAAACACTGATTTGAAAATTTAAATATTAGCTCTTTTTTCAAAAAAGTTTTTGCACAGACAATGCTATCTACATTTAAATAAATTTGCTAAAATAATTTCGATTTCATAAATGATCTAATTAGATAATTTAATAACAACGTATTTATAAGATACAACGCTTGAAATAAAGATGCTCCAAAACAATTATTAAAAGCATATCTTAAAACTCAGACACATGCCGCATTAGCTATCGATTTCTAAATCGGGAAAAATATATATCTAATGATAAAATCGGGGTTTTTTCCACAAATATGCCTAGAACTTTGTGTTTTTCAATTGCACCCCCACTAAAAATTTGTATTGATGATATTAAATAATGCCAACATGTGCTTTAGACAGTGTTTGGAGAAAAACATAATTTCTAAGTGTTTGTGTCACGATGAATTACTTGCCTATTAAGCCGGTGTTATAACCTTTACTTTTTGCAATCTTAGCAATAGTCACCTCGCTTTGTGGTAACCCTGCAGAACTTGCCAAAAACAATGGAACTCCGACTTGTGCTCCTGACACCATTCCTGCAAATACATCATTAACATTACTTAAGAAGTTTATAAACAGCTTCAACATGTAATGCCAGCAATATGTTGAAAATGTGTAAGATGTGAATGCCTTCTCTTTTTAAACTCCTTTTATATATTTCAAAGTATGGAATTCTACATTTAAAAGTGTGTTTTTATAATTTTGAAAAAGTATCGTGAAATTCATTACTTTTATCATTTGCATAACACAATATCAAATTTCTGTTTTCTCGTGAAATATTTTGCATTCTTTCATTTTTTCATAATGTGAAGCTGTTTTTAATTCAAGTTCTTCAATATAGTCTGTAATTTTATGATTTGAAGAATTTTGTGAATTAGACCACTAATCTAACAGGTTTTGGTCCTAAAATGTTTGATTTCATCTGCACTGAAAGGACATAACATATCGAACCCTCTGCAATACTAATATTCAATTTAACTGGTAATGCCCTGTCATAGATGCTATCCGTCTATATACAGGGTTGGTGATGTTTAATTGATTTGACCTATCTGACCTTGACTGGTAACACCTAGTCATTAATGCTATTGTGCTTGGTGTTCACATGGCAGATGATGCTTAAATGATTTGACCTACCTGACCTTGACTTGTTACGTCCAGTCATAAATACTGTTCTGCTTGGTGAGCACAAGGCAGTTGATGTTTAATTGATATGACCTACCCCATTCCGACTGGTAACGTCCTGTCATAAATGCTGTTCTGCTTGGTGTACACGGGGCAGATGATATTTGATTGATTTGACATACCTGACCTTGACTGGTAACGTCCAGTCATAAATGCTGTTCTACTTGGTGTACACGGGGCAGATGATATTTAATTGATTTGTCCTACCTGACCTTGACTGGTAACGTCCAGTCATAAATGCTGTTCTGCTTGGTGTACACAAGGCAGATGACGCTAGATGATGGGTTAACTTAACTCCTTGACTAGCCAACTTATCAATACTCGGAGTTCGGAGTGTCTTATTTCCAAAGCAACCAATATCTCCATATCCAAGATCATCAGCAATAAAAATCAGAATATTTGGAGACTTTGCCAGTGCCAACGATAAACATGTTACAAAAAACAATACCTTCACAGTCTGCAATAAAGTACATTGAAACTATTAGAGGAAACTTATTCATTTAAATTTTAAAAAAAAGGAATCGCACTGTTTTTGTAACTTAAGTTTCAGGCACATTTTATCTTATGAAGTTGCATCTATTTATAGTATAAATATCGATATTTTTATTTTAATTTTTGTAGGTTCAATCTAAACTTCTTCCTGAAAATCCTAATCTTTATAAATTTTACTATGGCATAATATACCAATGCAGCACATTAAATGACAAAAGTCTATACGTTTCCTTGTGAAGTTGTTCAACTTTACAGGCTTGCGTTATAATGAATGTAAAAGATGTCTAACAACGGCGGTAGAATACCGAAATAACAAGGGAAGTAATTATCACAAAAATCAGAGTCCAAAGACATGGCAAAAACGGCAACAGAGAAAACAAAGGCAAAACAAGGACTTTAGACAGCCACAATGCACGGAAATAAAAAGACATTAAGAACTTAAGCACTCATAGTGTAAACGTGTAAACTCCCATGAAAACCGGGAGTGACATCAGGTGCTCTGGAAGGGTAATTACAAATTGACTACAATAACGTGCTCATTAAATGAGGTAGGACACTTAATTTATAATGGAGTCGCATCTATACAAATTAAATGCCATTGACATAAATAAGAATCTTTTCGCGTAGCAATTGGGCTCCAATGATTTATGCTTTATCAATACTCTAAAAGGTAATCAACTCATTTAATAACGGCCCAATTGAACGATGTTGTATATGTATTGGACAAGTCATTCCAGTTTTTGAACTCTTAGTATTTAAGTTACATGCAGAAAAAAACAACAATATTCACATACTTATAACAACTTCCCCTTTTCTGTAAAAGTTCTGCTTTGTAATAAACCATTAATTGTTATTCTACCATTTCAGCTCCAAAATTTTAGTTTAAACAAACACATTGATATTTACCTGCAGACGGAGCACATTGCATTGATATTGAAAAATTAAACAGAAAATTTCTTCAATACTTAAAACAAGAGAATGGTCATTTCTTATCAAAAATAACGCATTGCTAGCTGCATAGCAACCAAAGCTTTATAAAAATGCGTAATTTGAAGTCATAATTTTAACTGGATGCACTTTTTCTGTCAAAAGATATTTATTACATATCATGGCTTGATTTAAAACGGCATTGCTGTTTACGGTATATTTTATTATACCTGAGTATAGGTTTCATTTATCATATCATTTTAAAACAACAGCTATTTGTGCAATGAAATACGTCATTTTGACGTTATTGTCAAACCAGTTCTTGAAATGACTGGCCAATCTAAGACTTTTGACCCTTTATATCACAATTACACCTTTGGTTTTCAATAAAACACTCATTTACTACGAATGCATTTACTGGCTATTCAAACAAAAGTAATATTAGGATTCTCCTCGATATTGTAGCTGTATCTCGTGGAACAAACTTGCTGTTGACCTCATAGCTAGCAAATATAACTTTCCATCAATCTCTGAGGAAATTTGGAAATTATTTCTTAAGAAATTTGCAATTTTTTTTTAAAATATCAAATAATGTTCTTACCATTTCTAGAAGAGTTACAAATGAATTTCCAAACGTTAAACTGTATGTTTAATGAAAATAAGTGGTAATAACGACCTAAGTCGTTCCAGTTTGTGAACTTAAGTATTGACATAGACTACTGTATATGTCCTGTTTAATCTGGTGTTATATGTATATATTTTTATACCAAGTTCTGGCTATTGAACTTTAATAACACATCGCATTTTCACCTCTAGTAAGATAGGTAATGTTTAGGTAAGGGTAAATTTTCAATATCAAAAACCGTACCTAAACATTATGTTGATGAAGCTACAAGATATCGTATAAACCAAGAACCATCAATGTTAAGTCTAATAATGGTAAATGATATGAATTACTGTCGAATATTAGGATCCCATGCTAGCATTGGACTATAAATGTAATTATTAATTACATATATTACTAAATATAAATATAAAATATAATATTACTAAATATTAATTGCATATATTACTAAATATAAATAGAATTATTAATTACATATATAACTAAATATAATTATTTCAAAGCCGACTTTGACAAGTTGAAAACAGAAATGAATGTAAATTAGGATGACCTGTTACATGGAAAGACCACTACGGACATGCTTGATACATTTATGGAAAAAATCACTGGTGATATTAACAATTGCATACCGGAGAGGAAAACTTCAAAGAAAAAATTCAGAACCCCGTGAAGTGAGGCTTGTTTAGGGTATATTGGGATACGGGATATTTGCCACTTTTGTCAATGGGATATGGGATATTTGAGACAAAAAGTACCGGGATATGGGATATTTTGACTATGGAAAACGGGATATTTCAATAATTAATGGGATATCTTCAATTTTCAAAGGGATATTTTCGTCCAGACAAAAAGTACCGGGATATGGGATATTTTGACTATGGAAAACGGGATATTTCAATAATTAATGGGATATCTTCAATTTTCAAAGGGATATTTTCGTCCAGACTTACTGGGATATGGGATATTGGGACCGCCCCTAAACAAGAAACAAGACTTTAATGTGTATGTTATTTTAATTGTATATGCCCGTTATGGGCCCTTTGATTAGGTCAATAAAATTATCTTTAACTAATAAGGAAAAAACACCTAGCATGTGGAAAATACTTAACAATAAGAGATATTTACCGAGCATATACCAACGCTAGGAATATCAAGCAAAATCCACGGTGAACAATGAACGTTAACAGCGTTGGAAGGACATAGCCGAATCTGTAAAATCTTACCCAAAACTATTCTGGTCGTATTGCAACTCTAAACGAATGTCAAAAAGTGGTATTGCAGAACTACATGATGAGGAGAATGGAGAACCGATAATAGCTTAATAGCTAGTATTAATGTAGATAAATCAGATGTCCTAGCGAAATTCTTCACTAGTGTTTTCAGCAAAGAAAATCACAATGACACAACAAAACTTGAAAAAAAGACTTTGCAGAGACTTCGAGTGATGCACTTTTTAATCTTGACGATGTTAAAACTCCACACTTCAAAATCTCAAAATCTCCTGGAACAGATTTAATACACCCAAAAGTGCAGACATCATTGATGTACCTTTTTGTACTATATTCAACAAATCATTTGAAACAGGTGACGTACCAAAAGAATGGAGAGAAGGTCAAATTTCAGTCACGCATTTTTAAAGGTGACAAGAAACTTACATTGAATCACAGACCGGTTAGTTGCACTACTATAATATGAAAGATTATGGAGGAACCTATTAGAAAGAAGATTGTGGATCATATGAACCGTTTTGATTTATTTAGTAACCATCAATTTGGCTTTATTGGTCGACGTCCAACTGGATTACAACTAATAAAAGTGTTCGACCATTGGCCAAGTATAGTAGAAAATGGAGGAACGATAGATGCTATTAAACCGACTTATGAAATATCTCTATTTGATAACTAGTAATTTGCAATATTCTTCTTCCATCTGCATATACTAATTCTTATATGTATATATGTTTGTTCCATATTTTACATGTGCAATCTTGTACTTTTATGCCTAATGTTGGGCCTTTGGTGTAATAAAGAGTTTCAAGTTTCAAGAAAGTTTTCTATAAAGTACACTCACCAAACATGTAGATGTGCATATTTCTCAACTGGAACGATTCGCACTAGTTTGTTCTACTCTTGTCGATTTTGATTAACGTAACATTACAATCAAAGCGAAACTTTTACCACAGGGTTACAGATTTTATAAGTTGTTGAATACATTTAAGAAGTGTTATAATAGATATGAACATTTTATTTTTAAATATGGCGTCACTCGTAAACAGCTTATTACTAAGGGCATTTCTAATTTCTGATACTCGTTTTTACGGAAATGATGTTAAAAAATACTAGAAATAGATTAAAAGTCTAGAAAAGGTGGGACGTAATTTACTTTCTTTACGTAATAGGCGATATCGACAAGAAATTTTTCTTGCATCCATTAAATAAGCTTTGAGATCTACTGACCTTAAAATTTTGCACATATGCTGGCCTCGCACTGATACTGCCGATGTCTACTGAAATTTATGATTCATAACCAAACAATTCTGAAAGTTTTGAATTTGATTTTTCTTCCGTATTGTGACAGTGTTCTACCAGCAGACTAGGCTCCTTGATCTAGCCGACAGTTTAGCGGCGAGCACCCCTTGACCCATCTTTCAAAATTGTCTTTTTCTCTACTTTCAAGACTGTATTCGGTTTTATTTTTATGTTTTTCATTCCATAGGGAAACGGGACAAATAAAAGGGAGGTCTGGGTACCCATAAAACGGTTTAACCCTACCACTGGCTTTTGCTAGTGCCGCTATCAAAAGTCCGGCTATCCCGAGTTCCTGTCGTTGTCTACGTTTGTCTTTTGTCTTATACGTGTTTTTCCTGTGTAGTCCCCTGGCAGATTGCGGCATATAATCATAATTTTCAGCCATTGTAGGTGTTTCCTGTTATCCATTTTTTACATGTAGATGGATTCAAAACTTCTTGAGCGACCAAAACAAAAAGTACAAGTTAATGGGACATTTTCTAAATGACATAACGTTACAAGTGGTATTCCTCAAGTATAGACATAGACATATTTTATTATTCCAATTAAAGGGCCCATAAAGAGCAAATAATTACGTACAATGATTTTAACATTAATAATTATACAACAGAATATACTGTAGTATGATAATTAACTAATGAATATCAATCCATTACCCGGTTCAGAGCCAGTCATTTAATCAAACCAAACAAAAAACCAAACAATTATCATAATACCAGATACATGTACATACATTTGCAATGGTGTATTATTAATTTCTTCTTATGTCAAGACAATCATTCAAATAAGTTGCAAATACTTTTAGTAATTTAGTATCTTCCTGAATAAAAAGCCAATTAAATTGTGTGGTCATGTTTAAATTTTTAAAATGAACTAAGGAAGATGATATCGTATTGAAAAATTGTAACCTTTCTGAGTTATATTTTGGACATTCTAATATGAAGTGTTCTTCATCTTCAACTTCAGCTAAGGTGCAGTGTTTACAAATTCTTTTGGATTTTTCTATATATTTTTTTGAATATCTGTCTGTTTCCACTTGAAGAGGATGGGCTAGTATATGTACTAGGTCTATCTTATTTGCAGTATTTATCAATGACCTACGGTCAAATGCATAATATGATGTTAATATGTTTGCTGACGATACTAAACTTTACAGGAATATAATTACTACGGATAACTAAATACCGAAGTTACTGTGAATTTTGATTCTACATATGCGCATTTCGACAATTTAAGTGCAGATAAAATCTAAACGTTTGGAAGACCATAATGTCAAAGATGTTTAAAAACTGATAGAGAACAAATTACCAAATATGATCTAAATAGAAAACCAAAATCAGCTAACGACAGAGCTTTGCATGAGGGAGATACTCCTTAGTTTCAACAAAATTTACAAAAATTAGATATTGTAAGGTTTTAAATAGAATCGGCCTTCGGGTCAGCACCGAAGTACTGACTTCTGGGCTGGTGAATACCCTCGGGGACTAACAGTCCACCAGCAGTGGCATCGACCCAGTGGTAACAAATAACTAAATACCGAAGTTACTGTGAATTTTGATTCTACATATGCGCATTTCGACAATTTATGTCTCTTCAGTGAAGATAAAATCTGAACGTTTGGAAGACCATTATGTCAAAGATACTTAAAATCTGATAGAGAACAAATTAACAAATATGATCTAAATAGAAAACCAAAATCAGCTAAGGACAGAGCTTTGCATGAGGGAGATAGTTTCAACAAAATTTACAAAAATTAGATATTGTAAGGTTTTAAATAGAATCGACTTTCGGGTCAGCACCGAAGTACTGACTTCTGGGCTGGTGAATACCCTCGGGGACTAACAGCCCACCAGCAGTGGCATCGACCCAGTGGTAACAAATAACTATATACTGAAGTTACTGTGAATTTTGATTCTGCATATGCGCATTTCGATGACATAAAGATAATAAAGAATGATACAGACGACATATTCCGATGGATGGATGAGAAATGCTTTTTTCGTTTTCATCCCGACAAATGTCCGGTTCTACCAATATCAATTTAATTAGTTAATCAGGAAGGAAGATATAAAATGTCTAAATGCATTGGAACTGACACAATATTCGAAACCGTTGAATCTGAGAAAGATGCTGAAGTAACAATTGACTCAAAAACTTAAATTCGAAGAACATATACAGATTAAAGTTAACAAGGCCAACCAACTCACTGGAATTATAAGAAGATCATTCAAACATTTGGACTATAAAACATTTTGTTTACTTTTTAAATTACAAGTGCGTCCTCACCTTGAATATGCCAGTAGTGTATGGAATCCGTTTAAAAAGAAAGACATAGAAGCGTTAGAAAACGTACAACGTAGAGCAACCAAAATGTTACCCAAACTACAGAATATGTCTTATGCAGAAACAACGGCAGTAGAATACCGAAGGAACAAGGGAAGCGATGACTACAAAAATCGAAGTCCAAAGACATGGCAGAAACGGTAACAGATAAAAACAAAGACAAAACAAGGGCATGAGACAGCTTCAATGCACGGAAATAAAAAGATAACATTAAGAACTAAGGCACTCATAGTGTNTATGCCAGTAGTGTATGGAATCCGTTTAAAAAGAAAGACATAGAAGCGTTAGAAAACGTACAACGTAGAGCGACCAAAATGTTACCAAAACTACAGAATATGTCTTATGCAGAATGACTTAATATATTGAAACTACAAACATTGAAATTCCGAAGACTATGTGGCGGTATGATAGAAACTTTTAAAATTCTAAACAATGTAGTATATGATAAAAGGGTAACATCAGGACTGTTTACAGTGAACGACAACAACAACTAGAGGCTATTCACTAAAAATACAGGAGTAGATTGGATCTTCGAAAACACTATTTCACCAATCGTACAGTGGACGTTTGGAATCATTTACCACAATTATATAGATAGTTACATAAAAATGTCCAGATCTTCGAACGTAGCCTAGATAAACAATGAAAAGATCAGCCTACAAGACTTATTTCAACCTCAGTGCCTGAAGTAGCAAAGTAGTTTAAACGAGTGAAATTGAAAATTATTTTGAGCAGAATACCGAGGAATATGCTGGGCTCCTGAGTTTGGAAGGTCATTGGTAATCATAGGTAGGTATCATTACTTCAAACCCAGGATAAAGCATTATCAAATGTTACTTTACGTTTTTCTCATTCGACCTACACATTATATAACCGGACTAAATCAACTAGACGAGAACTCCTTTTCTACCTAAACCAAACACGTACACCCCACTTACTAGGGTGATGACGTACATTTTAATTTATCAACAGAAAAATAGTAGATTCGAGGCAGTAGTTTTTTTTCAATCTTTTTCAATGTGCATTCATAGCAGGAGAACCTTATCCTGTTGATGCATGCTGTTTTACTCGCTAAGGAGTTCATGTGAACATGTGTATGTTTTCTTTTCTAAGAGTTGTGACTTTTCCTTGCATCATTAACAAACAAAAACCTGCTAAACTGGTACGATTCGCACGCATCTGATCTACTCTTGACGACTTTAATGAACGTAACCTTACTAACACATCCAAAATATTAGAACAAGGTTACAGATTTCATAGATTGATAAACACATTTAAAAAAGGTTTGTTGAAGATGTGAACATTGGTATCTAAATAAAATGCGACTCGGAAACAGCTTATTACTAAAGGCATTTCTCACCCTCGTTTTTACAGAAATGTTGTTAAAAAATGTCAAAAAATGATAAAAATCCTGAAAAACTAGGACGTAACTTGCATTCTTTACGTAATAGGGGATATTGAAAGGATATTCTTCATGATTCCGTTAAATTGGCTTTGGGATCCAATGACCTGAAGATTTTACAATTATACTGGCCTCTCACTGATACTGCCAATGTCTACTGAAATCCATGATGATTCTTTACAAAACCCTTCTGGGAGTTTTGAATTTGATTAATATTCCGTAGTACGACAGTGTTTTACCAGCAGACTAGTCTCCTTGAGCTAGCCGGCAGTTTAGCGGCGAGCCCTCCTCGACCCATCTTTCTAAATTACGTTTTGTCTATTCTTTCCTTTTCAAGATTGTTGTCTTAGAGTCAGTGGTCTACCTATTGATTGGTTTTATTTGTATGTTTGTTGTACTATAGGGAAACGGGATAGAGAATACCCATTAACCGGTTTAACTCTACCGCTGGCTTTTGCTAGTGCCGGTACCAAGTCTGGCTATCCCGAGTTCCTTTCGTTATCTATGTTTGTCCTTTGTCATTTTATTGTTTTTCTTGTGCAGTTCCCTGGTTGATTGTGACATGTGATTGTAATGTTCGGCCATTGTAAGTGTTTCTGTTATCTTTCCTTCATTAATAATCCTACGTACACAAACGAAGAAAGAGTAAATGGCATATATGATGCCGAGAAGTTACATGCTGTAGACTAGATCAACTAACCAGCATATGTAATAAACGTCTACAAGGAGATATGATGCTCAATCTGGTGAAACGATGATTCCATATTTTTTTTACCAATGATGGTGGCAAACCATGCCAAAAATTGTCATCAAATCGCAAAATGTAGGAGGCAAGTATGAATTGCTATTTTGTCTACAAGATGGAAATCATGAATTTGTTGCAATTTTACATTTGCGTGGCTTCAAATGGATAATTGCTGTGTATACAATATATTATATTTTACCTTAAGAACTACATTCTCAAAACGAATTTTGTAAGTTATTTCTACAAAGATTTGTATATAATACATAAAATACCGAAGTTGCATAAAAACAGTAAATTTCGTTATGCTGTACATGTGTTTCAAGGAGTAACCTCTCATCAGCAGCATTAAAATCAAATAACATGGAAAGCCATAATCCAAAAGTTGAAACAAAGGAAGTACTCATTTCCGAAAATTTCGAAATAGGAAGCCAAATCCAGTACCAAGGACATCTACCGAGTGCCATACACGGAATGAAGCTTCGGTATTTTTAAGGGGTTAGAATTTTGATAAAAACTGTAAATTTCTATAAAAAGCAAGGTTACATTTTCTTGTCAGAAAAGTCTGACTACAAAAATGTATTAGGCTTGTGAATACCCTAAGTACAGGAATATAATTTCTTCTTAGTTTTCATTTAATTGGTTATATGGTTTAGGAATAAAGATGATTAAAGTGATCTATTTCAGTTCCAGTTTTTAAACTCTTTCCAATTTATATATTTATAAAATAGCATTATCTGATATAATAAATATTTGTATTGTTTAAGATATTCTATCTATTGAACTTGTAGTAATAGCCAAACAATTTCCTAGACGTTTTGTTATTGTATTGAGAACGTTTTAATCAAAACGTAGCTCGTTGTAAATATATATTTATATTATTTAAGAGTTGAATTTATATCTATAACAAGTTTTTACATTTCAATTACATTCCAAAAATATAAAAAAATCCAATTACATTTTTTTCTGTATATTGACTTAGAATCCTCCTTTCAGATGTAAATCGTGTTTGAACACTGCTTGATACCACTACTTTTTCACCGATACCAACTAATAGGAGATAATTATATAAAATATATTTTAAGAAAGGATATGGAGTGAATGAACACGAGACCATAACGCATATTCTTACTCCAACTGCAATTAATTTTAATGAGCTGTACGGCCATTTAGGAAATTAATTCCTCATCAGCAGTACTAGAACCCAAACATGGGAAATCATGTTTAAAATGCAAAAACCAAACGAAATCCGAATAATAACTAATATCAAATATAGCTAAGGACAAAACTACGATGGAGGGAGTTAAACCTTAGGTTTTAGAATTTACATAAATATAGATAATATAGACTTAATTAGATCTCTACAACAAGGTAGATGTCCGGGTAGGGTATGTAATCTTTGATGGTAGTAAAGGGGGTGCCATGTATGGAATCTATGAGGGAACATGTAGTAAAGGGGGTACCGTGTACGGACCTACGAGAGATAAAATTTTACGATGACCGAAAAAAAATCGAAATTAGCTTGCACGATGCATTTTGTTTTCATTTTCATGAACAATGGCAAAATAGATCATCCAACAAAGCAAAATGTGGAATGAAAAAAGCAAACACGCTGCTTAGAAAGCTGCCATCATTTTTTTGCTCCATCAATGGCACAACAGGTTTTTATCAATAAGGATACAAAAATGGATCGTTGTTAACTAGTCTGAGGTTGATGCCGCCTTTCCAAAGAAATATTCCGTTATTGTTACAATTCTATCAGCTGTACGTGATAGGTATTACTTGATATCAGCTAGTGAATAATCTATGAAAAAATAGTTTATATATTCTAACTTGGAAATACTGTGATTCATCGGCATATAAATACTGAAGCAAAACTGTAATGTTGTTGATACCATCTTATCATTGAAAGGGAGATTTGATTGATACAAATTGTCATAGAATTTTAGTGTGAAGCGCAAATACGTATTGTCTTAGAAGTTATTTTTAAGAGTCACAGATTAAGCGACATTATCAAAACTGTTTGATTTTTGCAAATTGATATGTTCGCGGGTTCTTTCAAGTTGCTGTATATAGTCTTTTGCTTTATGACTTGTCTATTTCTTCTTTTTACGTAATGAAGGTTGTATAAAGAGATTGCTCTGATCGGCATAGATCTTGACATAAAAATCATTTTAAAAGGATAAAAGCTAGCTTAAAGGTTTAAGTTTGGGTTAAGAAGAGATGATAACCTGATGATATTTACATTTTATCGAATGTTCTCGGGAGTCTTAATTTACTGTCCCTATTACGCCTCTTCTTTGATGTTCATATTAGAAAACTTTGGATTTTTTTTGTAAGCAGATTTGTTCATTTACTCCATATCCTTTCATAAACTATTTAATACAGGAGTTTGTCTTTTAATGCAGTATGGGGTTGGTAAAACAATTCCCCGTGTTAGAGATGTATGCTCTTTATTTTTCTTAAATATGGTGTACTTGGACATGAGATTATATCTCATGTGTACACTTTATTCAATTACTACCACCTAAATTAATGCAAGTTCTAAAACCTGAGGTTCAACTCTCTCCATCGTAGTTTTGTCCTTACCTATATTTGATATTGCTGATTATTCGGATTTCGTTTGATTTTATGCATTTTATAACATTTTTTGCTCTAATGGATTTCCTATGTTTGTGTTCTAGTGCTGTTGATGAGGAATAAATTTCCGAAATGGCCTTACAGTTCATTAAACTTTGCTGTTGGAGTTAACATATGTGTTATGTTCTCATGTTCATTTACTCCATATCCTTTCATAAAAAATTTTACTAATATAAAGTATTAAATTATTAAAAGAATATTTCAGAGACACTATAAATGTATTTGTTACAGCAAGAGATATCTACTTTTTAACAGTCCAATTGATGTAAAATATTATGTTAGGTCACGTTTTTGGTTTTTTTTCCAGATTTTCGGACTTTATCTGGCTTTTTCAATTCAAAAGCATTATAAATTTTTGCCCACAAACTTCCATATTTTGTTTTGGTAATTTCATTTTATATATCTTTCGCAGCATTTGGACAAATTTTCATTAATTCCTATTTAGTTTGTCACATTTGTTCATTCATTCATTCATTCATTCATAGATATTGCTTATGAAAAACCTATGCAAGAACTCGGAGTAGTCAGTTTCCCGCCAAATTTTAATCGCCTGTACCTCAAGAACTACATCAACAACCTTTAATTTTTTTCGCTTAAATTATTTTCTATTCAGTTTCTAACAAATTCTTACAAATTAATGTATTTAAAATCCTATTAATTTTCAAATTTACCAGCGAACATCCTTAAAAACACAACTATTTGTTCATTGTGACCTTAACGTCTAAAATAGTCTTTGTATCGATTGACCAATCAAACATTATTGACTGCTCTGATTTCAATAAAAACTTCGAAAAAAGTTCGAACAATTTTGTTCTGTTCGATACCAACTATTTTAGTTGCATAAACTCGCAGCATACTTTATTATGTCCTCATAGCCCTCAAGTCATAGCCATTAAAAAAACTGAATACTATTGACTTTTCATCAAGCTGATTAGAACGAAATAAATCACAGGGAATTTGGAAATTATTTCTACAGTAATCCGTATATCATAAAAAATAAATTGATAATATTCTTTCCATTTCTAAAAATCAATTAAAGTTCTAATAGTAATAATGTATGGTTGTGAAAAATACGGTAGTTGAATATAGCGATTTAAGGCACTTAATAGAAAAAAAGAAGGGAATCGGGGAATGTGTCAAAGAGACAACGACCCAAAGGGGAGTAATAACAACTCAAAGCCACCATAAGATCTTCAATGAACGGTGAGAAAACCCCACACCCAACGGCAGGTCGGTGTCGGTCCCTGAATAAAGAGTAATCAA
>MJUU01065290.1:55563-70487 GCA_002080025.1 Modiolus philippinarum | reverse complement strand
GACCACTCTGTTCGGTTATTTTGTTATTACCCCTATTTATCTATGGCCCTTGACCACTCTGTTCGGTTATTTTGTTATTACCCCTATTTATCTATGGTCCTTGACCACTCTGTTCGGTTATTTTGTTATTACCCCTATTTATCTATGGCCCTTGACCACTCTGTTCGGTTATTTTGTTATTACCCCTATTTATCTATGGCCCTTGACCACTCTGTTCGGTTATTTTGTTATTACCCCTGTTTATCTGTGGCCCTTGACCACTCTGTTCGGTTATTTTGTTATTACCCCTATTTATCTATGGCCCTTGACCACTCTGTTCGGTTATTTTGTTATTACCCCTATTTATTTATGCTGCTGTAAAAACAGGACAATTATAGATATACCCAAAAATAAAATTATTTTAAAGATTGAAAATTTCAAACAATTTACGTAGTTTCATAAAATACTTTATCCATGGCCACAAAAAAATTTTTGGAAGTATATTTTTTGATAACATTAGTATCAATTCATCTTCTGTAAAGTCTTCAGACGTTACTGTAAACCAACTTATTTTCGCGGCTACTTTATTTCGCGTTTTGCCAGTGATCCTGGTGAAGTTCACGGAGATTTATTTTCGCGATTTTCTATTTCTGTCAATGCTTTTATATAAGGATGTGAACTATTCGAGGGCATTTAAAACCGATTTTTAAATCACAGGAAGTTTTGTATGCGTCTGCGCCGATATGTTGCTGTTGGTTCCGACGGTAAATCGTGGATTTTACCCACTCAAAATTGTGACGCTATCCAATCAAAATTAGCGTTAAAAACGTAAGTGCATTAGAATAACGAATTTATTGGTGATCTTCATCTTATTGCAACGGTCAAGCGAGTGGCAAAAGACTGACCGCAGAAAAAGAAACATTGCTGATAATTGATTGACAGGGGTGTTTGTAGAAGAATTCGTTGAACGCACTGAACTGAGAAAATTTTGCATTTTATTGGATCGTTTTATTTTTATGCAGCCAATCAAATGCAAAATCTTCTCATGGCAATTCCGTCAATTAATTGACAATGTGTTAATAGGAAAAATGAAAGGATGTGGAGTGAATGTACATGTGACAAAAACGCACACGATACATAGAAAAAACTCCAGTTTATCAAGGACAGGGCTTTTATTCCTGTATACATCTTGATGTCGCCTGAAGGTCTTCAACAAGAGGTGAACAATATTCAGCCCTTCATGCGAGATCAAGAAGGCCCCTAGCGTGCACATAAGCGGTATCCTTGACAAAAATTATATCAAGGTCACTCCCTTGCTCCCCACCCGCCATGGAGTGCCAACTTGGGCGATGCTCAGGGTTATCCAGCTGAAAGCACCAGGGTTACAAGAAGAGAATAAAAATGTTGTGCAACATCGATCGCAGCTAAAATATGTCATTGAAGCAGACATGTCGGGAGCGGTCAATGAGGAAAAAAGTAAAACCGGGCAATGTCTTCCTACAAATATTTGTCATTAAATAGCCCGACGAAAGACAAAAATAAGGACAAAAACAACATCGATAGACAACACGGGGCACACTGAAATAGATGTAGGCAAACTTTGCAGTGTAACTAGGTTGGAAGGGCAAAAATAGTCGTGTGTACAGATTATAACACTGAAAATATTGAACAGCCAAATTGAAAAAATAAATGAATAAGTAAACGTAAGAGAATTTCTCACACGACAAACTCGTCATAACTGTAATATTATAAGAGCATACACCTAAAGCACGGGGAGACTTTCTACGGACTCCACGCAGCACGAGAGACAAACTCTGCAGTAAATAGGAAAAATGAAAGGATATGGACACCATACATAGAAAACTCCAAGACAGGGCTTTTATTTCTGTCTACATCTTGATGTCGCCTGAGGGTCTTCAACAAGAGGTGAACAATATTCACCCCCTCATGCGAGATCAAGAAGGCCCCTAGCGTGCGCATAAGCGGTATTCTTGACAACTTGGGCGATGCTCAGGGTTATCCAGCTGAAAGCACCAGGGTTACAAGAAGAGAATAAAACTGTTGAGCAACATCGATCGCAGCTAAGATATGTCATTGAAGCAACACATGTCGGGAGCGGTCAGTGAGGTCAAAAGTGTGTTTCTTGTTCTTTTCCCCAGGCAGTCGTTTTGAATGCCGACTTGGGTTGTAAAATTACATCTCGTTGAAATGAAACTTTTGCCACTCGCTTGACCGTAGCAATAAAACCCCCATGATGTCCACATGGTACTTGTCTGGTGACACATTTCCGACACAGTACATTTTTGTCTCTAAAGTAAGTTGTACCTGAATCAAACTCTCACAAAACTTTGTTTCAGCCAAAATAAACAAACAATACCGATGCTACTTTGAATTTTGTTTCTGCATATGCACATTTCGACAAATTTATTAAAACATTTGGAAGTCCATGAACCGAAATACATGTAAAGACTGATAGAGAACAAATAACCAATAAGATCTAAATAGAAATCCAAAATCAGCCAAAGACAGAGCTATGCAAGAGAGAGATACTCCTTAAAATGATGACATAGTAATGGTAACAACTTTTTAATTAAAGATAAATAAAAATAAAGGTTATGGTCTTTTCTCATGTTTAGGCCTTTTCTTATTAATTGTTTTGTTGGGCAGATGGGCACTTGATACCTTAACAAAAAATAAAAAAAATGTGAAACTTAAAATAGATTGTCAGTATAATATAGCGATTAATTTGGTCAAAAAAGACCTAAACATGGTTAAACGGGGATAATTTTTCCTGCATTCCAGGTGGCGTCATTCTGCAAATGTAATACAGGTAATTCTTATTTAATTAACAACTAATGGTAGCATTAACCGAAATTACAATGAACAATTTATATGTTGGAATTTATATAAATGATTAAACGTTGACTTATAAGTTTCTCATTTTCAAGTATTTGTCGCCTATGATAATGCAAAGTTATTTGCTACAAAGAGATGATTTTAGGGACGCAGAATTTGTGCTCTATACAAGTTCAACTCCTTGGTCAGTCTTATAGCATATGAATACATGTAATATTTACATTGGGATTTTTTCATTTAGTTTTGTTTTTCACTGCACCTTAAAAGTAGACAAAGAAAAAAAAGAAGGTAAAGTCATGAGATACATTGTAAAAGTACTATTACTTGGTAAGATGTTATCAGAGAAACTTGGCATTTTAGTGCAATTATTTTATTGCAACTGTGTCACTGGTTGGTATTCAAGTAAGACCTGCTTATCCCACATGACCAAATTAAGGGATATTGAGTGAATGAATAGATATGACACAATCAAGCATTAAAACCATGATTTTTTTTTTGTTCTTCATTTATGTAGAAGTCATCACCAGGTCTTCAGAAATAGTAATCATTCATGTCCAAAGGAAACTTACAGTAAGATAATGAAGTGCCTAGCATTAAATTGAAAAGAATCCTTTGTTAAATGTCTAACTACATCTATGTATAGTGTATTTGCCATTGATGGATTGGCCATTTTCTAATTCTAACCAAATGTACAATCTCAATTATAATATGTTGAGAGCAAGTTACATGCCTTGCCCTTTACCAACAGGAAAGCAGATGAAAGGAGAATCTGTAGGATGAAATGCTGCTTGATATGATTTATACATATTTTATAAAACTAAAACTATAATTGACAATCTGTATATTAGTAATGCCCACATCTCCAGATTTTATCTGCCAAGTTTTCTTACAACTCGACCAGTGTGATAACTGTGGTTGTTTAATAGTTGTATTGTCCTATGGTCTTGGCTTTGTTTGGCAACACTTTTATTGTTATTCTTCATGTTGAAGTCACCATAAGGCCTTCAATAATGAGCTTTGCTCATACCTCATAGTAGGTCAAATATAGCGGCCATCAAGTTTAGCAGAATTGATGTTTTTTTTACCCACTAATGTGGGATCAACAACATACATTTTTGTAATGATGTATAATGGCTTCCATATTTAAACAACAATATTTGCAGATAATTTTGAGCTCTACATATGGCCATTTCTACTTCATTTTCTTATTCAATATGTATGTTCATATTTAGCAATTCATTTTCTTTCCATTTTCATACTTTGGTTGTAATTTTTTCTTCTTTCTTTTAATAAGTCGTTGACTTTTTGTTATATTCTTTTGTTGTAGTAATTTAACATTTTCATATTTTGTCATCTTGTATAATCTTACGTCTTATCTGTTACGTTTTTTTTTTTATGTTGAAAATGTAAAAAGATGTTCCCTTTAATATACATACACATGCAACCCCCTATACTACAAACTACAGACACAACTACTAAAAAATAATGTAATAATTTATTTAATGTAACATAAACTACATGTATATATATCACAGACAAGTGTATAATAATGATCTGGCAGTAAGTCGTCATTTAATTTCCATGAAAAGTAACATCAAATACTAGTTCTTTATAATTCTGAGAAATTGTGCCATTGGTTTAGAACAACACATCATTGATTTGCACTCTACATATTTGCATTAAAAGTATTTTTAATCACATAAATAATTTTGTCCATTCAGCCCAAATATTTTTTCCGATCTTTATGGCAATAATTTACTAGTAAATGTTTGGATACATATCTCATCAAACAAATCTGTATGATTGGTAGAAATTGCAATAAATGTTTAAAATAAACAAACTATAACAGATGATAAAAACAAACAAATAATTCAGCCATTTCGTATAACAAGATACTGATCCTGAAAATTTCAAGATAAAATTCATAGTTTTTAAAACATAAAAATTACAACAAACAAACAAATAAATAATTAACACATAAAAAAATCAATGAAAATCCCAATGTGAAAGAGAGTAGACCAGAATACATTCAAAATTGTATTCAATAGTGTAAAATTTAAAAAATAAATGTGTGAAAATTCTAAATCACAAACAAATTGTTTTCTTCTTATTATAAAGAAATTTTGGCAGCTTCTATGTCCTAAGTCTAATTTCAGTATTCATGGTTCATATATTTGTATTCTTAACCATTCCAACTTATTTTCTTCATACAATACTAGTCAACCAATATACTTCATTATTTAACAATACCTAGAATCGAAGTCAAATATTTTGGTGGCTCAAGTAAGATCAATTTACTTTCAAAGTATTTATTCAAGTGCTAATTTACCAAATGTATATATAAAACTTCCATTGCACATTTCTGCTGAATTTTATTCTTTTCATCAACTATTCCAGAAGGAAAGGTTTTGGACTAAAAAATGTCACTTTGTTAAAAGGTTTGTACCGATGCAGAAAAAGAACATTCTTATGGAATCTTGAGTCATGTTTAATATTAATGTTTGAAATATTATGGAAACCATGATTCAAAGATGAAATAAGTTTGTGATTAATGATAAGCATAATATATTGGCACATAACAGTGAAAATTTTTCAGATGTTAACAAGTGCTGCACCATGTGTTTTATCCATTGAAGACAGTAATGGGAACAAGCACTTAGAAATACATGACCAACAAGAGAATAATTTTATTACTTAAGTCAACTCATGCCATTTTTTCCTGTCATACAAAGTCAAACATCTAGTATGAATGTCATAAACATAACATCTTGAAAAAATAATTTAACTTTCAGACAAAAAGTACAACATCTACAAACTAATTCGACCAGTTTCAGCTGAATGATTTCATAGGCAACATAATTTGAAGTAAATTTATACATTTCCAATAATGTTCCAAGTAATCCAAAAACATTTGTACTTATTTTCAAATGGAAATGTAGCTGTATCTCGAAGATAGCTGTCCATTGTCTTTCTCAGTAATTTGGGTCTTCAATATTTGTCACTTTTTTGCCAAGGATATCTTGTTCCCATTTTGACAGCTGTTCTATAAATCCTCTGTAGGGACGTACTGTACTACTGCATCGTAATATCATATTATAAGCTTCCTAGTAAATAAAACCATATAAAACATTAATTTCCTGTTTATTCTAATACACATAACTAACGACAAAATTTTGATCTACAATTCTTTCTTTTACCAGAACATATACACCCTAATAAAATCCTATCCTGAATTCTTGCTAACAATTAAATAAACATAAAATTTAGAATCTAAAGTGCACCACTTATTGCATTTTGCTCTTGTGTCTGAATTTTTCCATTATAAATCTTAAACAAGATTTTGCAAAGTAACCCCCGTTTGTCTTTTCAAAAAGTGAATTAGATAGGCCAGACTTTTTTTATTTTCTGTTTAACGGGAAAATCTGGAAAAAAAATAGGGTCGAGAGGACGAAATAAAAATAAAAATAAAAGTTGAAAATCAGTCGAGTTGATACAAAAAATAAAAATAAAAGTTATCGGAAGCTCATTTTTTTTTTGAAGGTTAAATTTATATAATTCTATTAGTAACAAAAATGTACATTTGTACCTTTGTATCTGAAACCATGACGTTGCTGATGAATATTATTTATTTAGCTTTCGGCAGTACATGTATTTGATCAAAAAATTGTTCCAACCCACAGCTTCAGCAGACTGATAATCAACAAGACAATAAATATGAAAGGAAATTGGGTAAATGTCAAGGAGACAACATCCCATATCAAGGTTAAAACGACCCAAAACAAAGCATCTAGGGGGTCACCGTACAGTCTTCAACACAGTGAGGAACCTCACACCATATAGCAAGCCCTAATAAAGTACACCTATATGTAATAACAGAAATTATCCTGATATCTTTTAAAATAAAACAAGTTTGCCATGTCATTTCAAAGAACTTCTCACAAGATGCTGATTACAGACAAAATGGACAGATCATTTGCCATGTTTGCGGAGGTTTTGTGTCAAAGTTCCCCTCAAACTGAACAAGGAGGGATAGAGACTCTAGGCTTTGGTAAGGGCCAGGGCAAGGGTTAGCAGATAACCCAAATACACCAATGAACTTTCACCAAGAGCAGCAAATTCTATCTCATTAAGAAAATTTCTAAATACTAAATACAGTATTTATCACTATGAATTATATATCAAATTAAAGGGATCAAATGAGCTATACAATGATTTAAAAACATAAAACATATTTTAAGAAAATATAATCAGAGACATGTGTCTCTGATATCATGCAATTAAGATAAAATCATAATAAAAATCAAGGTTAGTGAGTTTTTTGATAAAAAATATTCAGTAATATTTAAAAAAAAAAGAAATCTCACCAACAAATGAATTATTAATTGGACCTAGTTTACTTTAGGGTCCACTACATTTGGATGGAGATTTTTTCCTCTTTACCACAGTAGGCTTAGGTCTTAATGATAGGGCTGTAGGTTAGGGTTAGAGTTGGGAAAACTGTGTTGGGGTTGGAGTTGCAATGGTTAGTGTACTTTTGTTTAGTTAGGTTTGGGGTCGGATAAGCATTAACAACAGGGACCCCTAGACATATTTATTGATTCCAAACAATACTATGTAGATGCCACAGACGTCTTGTACATACACTTTACTGGGTGCCTGCGACATCCCCCTTTTTGGCACTCAGGTTTGACATTTGCCGGTATTAAATAATTGGAAGTGGTCAGAAGCCTTGTTTCCTCGTCAAAACCGTTCTGTCATTAAAATCCACAATATTTCGCTCATTTTCAATTATTTCCAGTGGGTCAGTCGTCAGTGTCCCATAATGCATGTTTATTTTTCCATCGTTTGTAACTTCGGTATTTAGTCATTTGTCAGTCCCATCGTACATTTAAGCATACGAAATCACTCAAAGTCCGAGACTATCTGTTCATTTCTTAAGTAAGCAATGTTATATATACCAAAATCATCCAAATATCCCAAAATGGCTCTGATTCTTTTAAAAAAATCGCCGTTTTCATGACAAAATTCTCATTGTCTGATGGTACTTAGATAGTTTTGGTCCAGAGATTGCAAAGTGAAAGTACAGAACATTCCCAAGATTCAATGCGCAGACATGTGCGCAAACAACACTTCCCAAGTCATTGACAATTTGTAAACATATCGAAACGTGAAGTGGTCTACTGTGAAAGGGTAAAAGGCTAAAAATATACTGAGCGCAATTTATACTGACATATAAAAATAAAAATATAAAAATATACTGACAATTTTCTGACCCTATATTTTTATTTTTGAGAATGGCGAAATGATGCAGTCGGCGGAAAAAATAAAAATAAAATCCAAAGGAACCACTTTTATTTTTATTTCTATTTTGGCGAAAATAGGGTCGGGCGGTCCCGTTAAACAGAAAATAAAAAAAGTCTGGCCATATGTCTCAAAAAGACTTTTGCAAATTTTATAACTAACTATTCCTTAATGGTGGATTTAAGTTAAAAAATGAAAAATGCAAAAACAATGAAAAATCAGAGACATTCTGTTTCCAGAAAAAATGGATAAAAACCATAAATATTTCACTCACAATAATATACACTGTATTGACAACATTCTATCATACTGAACCTTAAGAACTGACACATAGCTGTGCACCTGCCATGGATAGACTACAAAGGTCAGTTACATCTTAATTTAAATAACTGTATTTTTAAAGAAAAGCACATGACTAAGGTACATGACAATTTTTATACTTCTAAACTTCAACTTAGGCCATAATTAAAAAATACAGGTTCTAGACTCTCAACTTCTTTCTTAAAAATGTGTGGGATGTATTTTTGTCAGTCAAAAGTTGCATTGGACATTGTAATTATGGGCTCTAAGTGATAAATTCTTACAACCAGTGGCGGATTTAGGGGGGGGGCCCGGGCCCGGGCCCCCCCTTAGGTCAGAAAATATTTAAAATTCCTAGGGATTTTTAAAAAAATTGGGTTCCGGGCCCCCCCTTTTGAAAAAAATATTGGTCGGGCCCCCCCTTAGCAGAAAGTCTGGATCCGCCACTGACAACTACGAGAGTACTTCAAGAATACTATTTAGAAGATACGAGATGTTTTGTAACAATTTTTATATATAACAAACACATACCTCCAAAGATTTTTTATAATGGTGCATTAAGTAGGCAACAATAACTGTAACACATCGACTTATTCCAAGGTTATCAAATACTAATACAGGCTCATTCTTTTCTATATGTGTATCTGGAAAAAAAAATCAGATAAATAACAGAATTTATAAGAGGAACTCTATATTAGAATTTCTGTGGACTGGTCCTTATCAAAAGTTAAATAAATGTCATAGATATTAGACAGAAATAGGAAACAATTTACTTGAGTTGGTCCTATGTGTTGACCTCCAATGTAGGAATTATAATAAAATTTGTGTTAAAAACTCAAAAGAAAATTTCATTTTATGTGACAGAAATTATTATTTAGTAATATTTTCACATTAAAGAGTTAGAAAGCCTGTAAAATGATGATCATGAGTTCACAATTTAAGGATGAAGACAACTAGAAAAAGAAGGGAAATGGCAAATATGTCAAAGAGACAACGACCCAAAGGGGAGTAATACCGGTAACAACTGTCTGCTCTACATTGTACATGTTATTTAAAAATCAATAGATTAAATTGAACAACATATCCTACTTATGGTAATTTACCATAATATATCCGACAATAAAATAAGATTCTTAATTGGAATAAAGAAAATGCCAATATATTATATAAGTTAAGAAAGGTGTAGAAAGTTTTTTGGCATATTTCAAATGCCAAGACTTTCTGGCTATAGATGTACAAATATATAACTTTTAAGCTTTTTTTCCCTAGTTACACAGTTACTGCCCTTTGTTTTTGAGTTTTTATAGTCAATAAGAATTTGTTGGTGGCCATCAACTTAATAAAAACATATATAAAAGATAGAATTAGAGATTATATTTACCTATAAATTGACAAGCTGTTTGAAATTTACTATAAAGATCAGCCTCATTATCATCTGTGACTTGGCAGTGTAATAAATGTGGCCCTGGTTCTGAAAAACTGAAATAAGGTACAAATGTTATTCTTCTGTCAGTGTTAATATCAATTCTCATGCACTTATGATTTGTAACACTAATTTTTATTGGGTGGAATCAAAATTTTCAGGGTGTAAAATCTGTGATTTTCTGTCAGAACCAATAGCAACAGATTTAATGGTGTGGATGCATACCAAACATACCGTAATTTCAAAATCAATTTAAAACATTCTTTTTCGAATTTGCATCACAACACACTGTATTTTAGGATTTTCATGGGTAAATCTAAGATTTACATCCTCAGAACCTAAGTTACTGTATGGTTTCTCTTAAATTTAAGGGAATATCCAATATTTTCAGGGGAGATAATAGAAGCACATGTCCTTGGATATGCCATTAAGTGCAAGTTTATCAATAGCTGTTTAAAAAAAATTATATGGATATATATGTTTGTTTGTTTATTTAAGGATGGTCACTCCTCAAGTTCATAATATCAAGGTTTTGAAATTAGTATCCATTTTTATTAGATCATTTTAAGCAAAAAATATTGATAGGTCAGTGTGCCTGTTTTTTAGATTGAAGTGCTTGAAATTTTGGCAGGAAATTGAATCCTCCAGATTTTTCATTTACTTTGCATGAAGACAATCGACTCTTGGAATACAATGAAGATATATCAAGAATTTCATCAAATTTTGTCTAAAGTTTATTCAAGGTGTATACAAACATATTTTGAAAAGAAAAGTGGGGGTCAGTCTGCAAAATTTTCTAATGCATCATGATGGATACAATATGAGAATTCCGAAAGACATAGACCGTTTCAAAAACCTGAGGAGTGACCATCCTTAATGGTGTTTTTAACACCACTTGCAGCAGTATTTCAGCTATATTGTGGTTGTCAGTTTAAGTGATGGAGGAAGCCACAATACAAGGAGAGAAACATGGACCTTCAAGGGAGTACGAGTGTCAGAAATTTTGTAATTAGAATAAAAATTCTGACCTTTCGTTTTGAAGAGCATTACTAATGGAACAACTTGAGCAAAAAATTTTGAAAATCCATGTAATAAGATGTCAAAATTTTGGCGGGAAACATATCTCTCTAGATTTTTCCTTCAATTTGCATAAGATGTTTATAGGCCTTAAAATATGTGAAATTATAATTGGAAATTAATTAAATTTTATACACAGTCCATTTTATGTATTTTAAAGTGACTTATGACAAAGAAAATGTGATCCATGTGCACAAAATTTTACCACTTTGAATGGATAAAACCCGAGGATATAGAATGCTTCTGAACTCTCAGGCTCGTACTCCCTTAACTGAAATACCTTATCATATACTGCTGCAAGACTAGTGCACTCTTTTATGGGGTTTACAAAGTGGGGTATGAGTGAGATCATTTTAAACTGAGTTATTTGATAATCTTCTCGAGAAATTTATTTGGGATATCTAAAGCTTCAGAAAATAGAAAGACTTTGACCTTTTTAATATAGTATATATAGGGAGAAAATACAATTTTAGAAATATTAATATGTATAAAATGATAGATTTTTGTGAAAATGTAGTAAATATTATGTTGAAAAAATCTCTTTGGAAATATCAAATAAAAAATAGGGGTCACCAATCAGTTTTTGGAAAAAATCTGAAAATGTGATTTTTCCCTTATGCACTATTTCTTTAGAATTATCTCCCTTTAATAAAATAAGAGGTTTTTTTTCAAACAGTGACCTATTTTTGTAAGCTGGCTGCATAAATATTCCTCATTTCATTTTATCTATTATCAATTAACTACCTAAAATCATTTTCACAACATTGTAATGGTAAATTCAAATTTTAAGCAGATGCATGAGATGGATGCGCAGTTTTAGACACCAGAACCTCCTTAATCAATCATATTGAATTAAAACATTTACCGGTAGTTGATTTTACAGAGTTATTTCCCTTAGAAGTAGAATTCATTGTTAGGTGTAGACAAACATTAAACATAACTTTGACTATGAACAGGATATTGTCAAGAAACATACAAATAATGAGCAAATTTCTCTTACAAACAGTGTTACCTGGTGCTAAACAAAAGTACATGTTATGTTTGTATGTTTGTAGAGGGTTAAACACCACTTTCAGCAACAATCCAGCTATATCATGGTAGTCAGTTTTAGTGGTTGAGGAACCCAGAACTGGAGGGAAACAGACCGTGTGCAGATAACTGACATACCTTATCATGAAGTGATGTAAGTGATTGCATTCCTTTTTTGTGGTTTAGTCATTCAGAATAGACAGGCCATAATGATTTTCTACCTTAACCACTTGGTCTCTTAGGTCCTCCACATAATATGAATAAAGAACTTACAAAGTTTCTGCCTCCACACAGCAGTTAACATGACCTTTGATCTTCAGATCTTTCTGGATATATTCAGCATTGCCTTGTTTCCAATTACCAAAATACAATAAACCAGGTATGACCTCTATGGGGTATGGTTTTATTTCATCCATTTCCTGCAAAATATATGTAAAACAAAA
Organism: Modiolus philippinarum; assembly: GCA_002080025.1. NCBI lineage: Eukaryota > Metazoa > Mollusca > Bivalvia > Mytilida > Modiolidae > Modiolus > Modiolus philippinarum. The sequence continues at coordinate 58,079 of MJUU01065290.1, read as the reverse complement.
TGCTGTAAGGTGAGGTTTTTTCATCAATTTCTGTCCTGTTTTCATGTTTCCTAAGCAGTGTGAGAAATACGTTTCCTCTCTCGTGAGAGAATGTTTTTCTCAGCAGGTATTGGTTGAAATTCAATTTCCATTGTGAAACCATGACTGTGTGTCACACTTAAAAAACAACAACACATTTACTTCAGATCATCAGAAAAGGGAGGTCATGTTTTTGTCCAAAATCTTCAAATCATTAGAGAAAGAAATCCAGAACCATATCTCGTAAGAAACAACATTTCTACACTCTCGATAGTTAAAATTTCAAATATTTTAAACGCTTGGCAAGCCTAGCATGCATTAAAAAATTTGAAAATTAAACAATCTCTAGTGTAGAACTGTTCTTTCTTACTCAATGCAGTTGTGGATTCTATACATTTCATCCAATACCTTTTATAAATATATACATACCAACTTAATAATTATACCATGGTCGAAGATAATAATTAACACAAAATACTATATTTTACCATTATATTTGTCCTATTTGGCTTTTTTAACACTGCCAGTCCATATAACAGTATATGGATTAGCAGTCCAGTCCATATTATATATTACACAGTCTGTTAGTATCAGTGACCTAATATGGTATATACACGGTCAGTAAATTTTATATTGGGCGAGAGCGTAGCTCAAGTCCCAATATTGAATTTACTTACCATGTATATACCATATTAGGTCCCTTAAATACTGTGTAATGTTTATATCCTACCGATAGTCCATTAAACATATAACAACTTGTGAAATCCGCAACAAAAGTATTGATGTTTACTTGATGACGTCTTGTAATGGCTGCCACTGACTGAATATTTTTCAGGGTCACCCCATATGGAATATATACTGTCAGCACGTGACGTCGTATGACCAGTCAGCCTTTCGAGAATATACTTGAGGTAGGATATAATATATTGTGACGTCACAATTGTTTTTTCCACTTTGTAATGAGTTATTATAAATTACAGTGTTAAGGTGTTGGATTTTAATCAACAACAAAAAATTGTACTGTCTAATAATAATTAAACATTATTTGTAGTATTTTGAATGAATTATCAAAAATAATTTATTTAATCTATTACACTCATTATATTTTTACCTTGAAACTTTTTGAGTGAAATAATAGAAGTAAAAAAAAAGAATGAAACTGGTATTCATTTGCGTAGTTAAAGTATAAGATATCAAATAGTTCATGGCAATTCGGGCCAAATGGCAGTTAATGGACCTTGTGGTCACCCCAAAAATACTATATGGACCTCAGCTTCGCTTTGATCCATATACTATTTTTGGGGTTACCACTCGGTCCATAAACTGCCATATGTCCCTCATTGCCATGAACTATTTGATAAATATTCAATGATTGAATGACACATTTATTATGAAAAAAGTTACCCTGGGAAATTCTTCTCATAGGCAGATATTAATAGTAAATAAGAATCTTACCTTTGGCATGAACATAATTTTCTGTGTTCTTAAAAAAGGATAAAGCTTGGAAAATTCCTCATAACCACCTGAAATTGAGAATCATACGAGAACTTTTTCACTATATTCAACTTCTACATAAACAAATCTTATCAAATTTATCTCTCTCTGTCTTTCTGGCTCAAAAAATTACAAGACATTATAAGCCTTTCACAGATTACTAGTAATTAAAACCAAAGGCTTTCAACAATCTAGGTTACCCAAATACATTTAAGATTACTACAGCTAACTGGATGAAACAGATTTATGAACTGAAAATATGTGTTTTTCTCAATTACTGGCAGAAGAAAATTTCAGAAGAACCCTAATTACCGTGGAAGTACTTTCATTTGTTGACTCCAATTTTCGTGGTTTCCATAAATATCACTATTTCCTGGGTATCTAAATTGGTTGTTTCGAATTCTGTGCATTTTAACTCTAGGGAAAAATGTATTTCGTTGGAAACTTAATTTTGTGGTAAAAGCAATCCCACAAACAATAGTACTTTCACAGTTTTTTTAAATGATATGTAATATATGTGATACCAGTAACTCATTACTCAAAGGTACTCACATACTGATTGATTGAGGGGATCCGACCATGTATAGATAGAACTGGAAAAATTAATTACTCACAGACAATGGATTATGGCACACAGTTTTAATATTTATTCCACTTTCAAGATATCTTGTTAAGTTTAATAAGATATCATAAACCAAATGAGATATCTTATAAACTAATTGAGATATCTTAATTATTAAATAAGATATCTTATTAAACTGTTATTAAAGATATCTTATTAATTATATAAGATATCTCATTTAATAATTAAGATATCTTATTTAGTTAAAAAGATATCTTATTAACTAATTTAGATATCATTAGATATTATTAGATTTTAAACTATCACTGTAAATGGAGAAACATTTAAGCTGAAACGAAACATCCATGGATGCAAACTAAATAATCTGGTTTATGGATTGCATTGTAAGACATGTGACAAATATGTATATGTTGGAGAGACA